>DWHP01007442.1:0-10947 GCA_018247895.1 Parnassius honrathi
GGATCCCATTAGTTTTCAGATTGTTAATTTTATTATATAATCTTACTCCATACTATCTTACTTTATTAAATTGTCTTATTGCAAAATGTTGCTGTGTATAGTGTGATGTGATGACTGACGAAAAGCGGAGATACATTTTACTGGTAATGAGGCATCCTATCCTAGTGCTCAGGGATGAAATAGCATCTGCCTTTAAGATGATAGATGTAGATCTATAAGCCGTTGTATCAAATTACCATCAGGTGAACCGTGTCCTCGTTTGTCACTTTTACTTTTATCTAAATAAAATCCTCCAAGAATACTAGCGTAAAATAGCAACATAATGCTATGGTATGTCACATTGGAAGAAGGTAACTCTGGTAATCAAGGGTGACCCATTTACATTTTGGTTTTTATTCGAAGCGAAGTAGCGATGGATCTCTCTATAGGGCAGAACGTCTACTGTTAGGTGACCTGTGCGATTTTTCAATCTTACTAATGTAAAATAGGCGTTTGGTTCAGATCGCTTCAATTAAAATTCATTATTTGGTCATAAATCACCAATAAAAAGTTTTCATATTTCACGAGATTCTGCTAGTCACACAGAGAACGCTCTTGAACTCCACAGCTCATTGTCTCAAACAATTGCTTACTTCTGAGAACAAATATATCGTTCACGAGGTCTCAGCGAAAGCGTATTTTCTCATGTACGATAGCAGCTAACGTCTTTACTTACTAATTCTATGTTATTTTATATTTCTCAAAAAGTGATCTCACGAAATAAAGCGTTACATTGTTTACGTTATCATAATATGTGATTTCACACCACACTACGTAATTGGTGAAATTACAATTATGTGACGCCTGACTTTATAAGTATTTGAAAGTAAAACGTTTTGGCAAACATTACCAAGGCCAAACCTGCGTGTTAAGAATTTTTTCTCCTCTGTGGAAGTACTGAAAATATAGATTTTTGGGGACACGGAATTATTATTATTATCTGCAGGTATTTATTCCTTACGGGAATCGGAACTCGCCGAGAATATACATAATCACAGAATAAATAATAGTACTACGTAAAGAAGTTACACTTCTTTGATGTTGACTAGGTACTTACCGCCTTTTAATAGCATTTTAATTATTATTAATTAGATAAATCACGCACGCAAGCTATAAAGTGTTCGTATGGCTTATTGTATTTCCCTCTTCCTACGTCACGGAAGATATTCCGTAAAATACAGTACGTTCTGTACCTTTTAATTATTTATTTCAATTACAACCGTTTTACTAAATACGGTTTTATACCAAAAATATTTTTGTACATGGTTTAAAACGAAACGATCTAGGTTTGTTACGGTAGTAGCGTTAATGCCAAGATAGTGTTCAGTGAATTGGACTTAAGTAATGAAGAACGTCCCGCAGCGCCGCAACGAAGTGTTTAGTCACTAAGCCTGTATCTATAATTTATATGTTATGAAGAAGGTTTTTCACGTATTGTGAAACGAAAATGTAAAATGAAAATATGATTTACTAACTTTCCAGGAAGACGTTGTTCTGCCCTTTTTGACGACCCTTTGTCATGTCCTATTAAAAATACTTAAATTCGCAAAAAAATTAATTGTAAGTTACTCATGGGAAAAAACACTATTCTATCTCTCAAGTTGGACCAAATTGCATACGGTGTGCAAATTTGATTAAAATCGGTTAAGTAATTTAGGAGTCCATTGCGGACAAACAACATCACACGTAATTTATATATATTAAGAATTTAATGAAAAACAGTGGTATAGTGGAATCTGCATCTTTGACCTAACAGTTTTTTAAGATAAAGATATTAAATAATTCGCAACCCTCCGCTAATTAAAAATACAATGATGTGTCTTACCTGGATTGCTGAGCACCTCACGCCCTCCCTCAATTGCATGCACCAATTCCGTCACTACTATTCCCAGCACCACTACTCCCAACACCACTACTCCCAACACCACTACTCCCAACACCACTACTCCCAACACCACTACTCCCAACACCACTATTCCAGGAAAGACACACCAGCGACGACAACACGACACGTGTTTTGCCTCTACACGAGGCATCCTCAGGTAATGTAGACTACGGCGACTAATCGCTAAGAAGGTGCTCTTCAATCCAGGTAAGACACATCATTGTATTTTTAATTAGCGGAAGGTTGCGAACGAATTAGTATCTTTATTATAATGGATTTCCGCAAAATAACGCCTGATTCTGTTAATTATAGTATTTTTAAGAATTTGAGAACAGAAGTTTTACGTTATTCTATCGTCTAATCTATCTAAGATTAGAGGCTTATTCTACAAAATGCTTTATGAGAACAGAAAAGAAGTTTCTTGAAGAAGATGGCTTGGCAGGCGTGTTGTCAACCGCAGTTTTTTGGTATTATTGAATTGTTATCAGGATGCAGCTGCCTATCTCCTGTTACAGTTTCTCTTTGTCGCCTATTACGACACCCACAGGATGGCATGGGGAGGGGGTGCAATTTGTTGAGCTGTCTATACACAGCTAAAATGACATAAACTATAAGATTGACCTCGTTTTCGCTGTTGTTTCTAGAATGTTTGCGTTAAAACATGAGTATAATACAATATAACATGTGTCATTTTCGCCTCTTATCATCAATTATACAATTTCCTCCAGACCGAATATAGGTCACGGAATCAATCTCAGTGGAGCGTGAGTGCAAGAAAGATGCACTCTCTATTCCTTCACTCGCATAGTCCGATAAGACGGCAGAGACATACGTGGTAGAGCCATGCTGCAGTTATATTAGTAGTGTATAGTTGTAGCACGAATGAGTCGGCTCGACCGGGGAAGGACCACGCTCTCACAGAATACGAGCGTAAAATAGTAGCTTAATGCTGCTGTGTTTCGTGTGGTAAGTGTAGATCCGGAGACGCTTTTTACAGGAAACGGGGCATTCCATCTTAGTTTTCACGGGCGATAACGCATCTGCATTTGGGTTCGTAGGTAATCGAGGATTGATGTAGAATGTAGATCTAGTCTATGGGCCACAGCAACCACTTACCATCGGGTGGACTGTGTACTAGTTTGTCACCATATCCTTTAAAAAAAACCAATACGACCGGAGAGAGATCAGGTGCAGGACCAACGGTTTTTATGCTTTCCTTACCACAGGGACGAAACACCGCCAACTTCCTGACTCCAGGCTGCTATTGAGAATTTCTTAACAGAAAATATCAACTTTGTCTAGACACGGGATTTGAACACGGAACTCCATCAGCTATATAGCGCTTCCGACCAATAAATCAACGATAAGTCTAATATATTAGTGTACGTTATGAATAGTATTATAACAGTGTAACGTAAGTTGAGCGGAAAAAAAATTATACACATACGATTAGAATCGTGCAGCGGGCAATAACCAGTTAACAAGCAGTTGTACATAACACCAAACCACTTTCGTTGACCGCGACAGTGAAATGAACCGACCGTCCGCATATGAATTTATATTAGACGATAGTATTTAAATCTTTGAGAGACCTTGATCTCAATTGGTTTGGATATTTTAATGAATTTGTACAGTATAGTGGTTGATTTTTTTTAAATATTCGTAATCTTTTTACATTAGAATATTTTACTTTCATTCAATTTGTTTATATAATAAGGGGGACAAAAAAGCACATAGTCCACCTAATGGTAAGTAGATGCTGTGGCTTATACACATCAAAATCTATCGTCGATTAAAAATGAAAACGCAGATGTTTTGCCACCCCTGAGGACTAAGATGGAATACCTATTTTCTATTAAAAAGGATATCCCGTTCTCTTTACTCACCATACGAAACACAGCAGCATAGAGCTGCTATTTTATGCTGGTATTCTGTGAGAGCGTGGTTCTTCCTCGGTCGAGCCGGCTCATTCGTCTTACAACCATAATACAGCTTTACCACGTATAACTTCCTCCATTAATTTTAATGTTACTCTGTAACTATCAGCGAGAAGAGAGATTCGATTCCTTACATTTTACTCTGTCTATTCTCGTATTTATTTTATATTATTCTCATGCAGTAAAGTGGCAGCGTAAATGATTCCACCCCCATACCATCTCGTGGATGTCATAAGAGGCGACAGAGATAAATGAAACAGGAGAGGTGCAGCAGCATCTTCACGACCAACTAAACTGATAAAAATATGCGGATACCACGCGTGGGAGTTAATTTTTCCTCCCATGAGAAAATCTATGTGGGATTCGATATTGGACTTTTGATAACCTAAAATTACCATTCCGTTGCCACTAAAGCTTATCAGAAGTCAAAAAACGTAGGCCTCCTTCTCCTCTCCCTTTAGCTAGAATTAATGAATGAAACGTTACATTATTAGATTCATAATCGCCGTGTTGTATTAGCGTAAGAGAAATCATTACTACATTTTCTCCGCGGGTGTCGTAATTGCCATTTCAGCGCATTTGGCGCTAGATTTGGTGCAATTTCTAAGGTCTATAGCGTTTTTTTTTTAAATATCTACGTGTTAAAAATATCTATTCTACTGGTCTACTAGATATTTTTAGCACATAGATATTAAAAAAAAGCGTTATATACCCTATAAATGGCACCAGATTTAGCGCCAAATGCGCTGAAACGGCAACATTGGTCGTAAAAATTGGAAAAATTTTATGCCTTACGATAGATGGCAGGAAAATCATATCGTTTATGCAAGGTGTAAAAAACCCTGACCGGAGACAGGAAGCAACGTCAAAAGAGCAAAACGGCCGGTACTACGATCAAGATGCCTGCTAAGCGTGAAGATTAAGGTGGATCCTCTTTATAATGGAAGAGGCAGGTGCCTGCAGTGAACAACTGTTATGGGCTGATAAAGAGGAAGAAGTATAGTCGTATCGTGGAATGGTAAAAAATCTACCGCTGAGGCACCGTGGAGGCAGTTTACAAACATAAATGGCACAAGAAGTACAATTATTTGTAGGCTATACAAATAGGTACTTATCCGTGCGGAATTCGGACCCGCGGCCCTCAGCGGTACAACCCATTTGTAAGCGACAGCGTCGGAGGGCAGTCCGTACTGTTGTAAGTGGAGACCGCCTGGTCTAAGGGAGATGTAAAATACCCAGACCCGGCGTAGGGTGGAAACGGTGATTATGGGGGGGGGGAGGCTAGTCAAGCTGAATCTCACCCAATCTCAAGCGGGGAAAAGGCAACTCAGCAAATATCACTTAATTCTTTTTCCGCAAGAGAAAGTGTTGAACTTCGAAATAATTGGGCTGAATTAAGTAAAATATGTATGGCTAAGTCCTACTCAATAATATTTATCGCGGTTGAGCGAAATCCATAAATTATATAAAAATAATGAAGCAAATTATGTTTTTTTTTGTGTAATAAACTCAACGTAATTAAGCACGGTTCAACGTATTTACTACGCATAGGAATACGCATTTTGAAAATCTCACGTGAGATTTCGTGGTGGGGGGAGGGAGGTGAGGGTGAGGGATTGAGTCATATCTCATGACATCTCATCAGGGAGGGTAGAAAAATCGCCAAAATCCCCTCACCTAATTAATCGACGGCCCTAAAGAACCATCAAACGAGCAAGAAATCTGTTGCGACCGACAGGCCGCCTGCCAAACTTGTTGATAGCAAGTCTTTTGTTATAATAGACTGAACGTAGATAATTCAATACCGAAATTAGGTCTGTAGGATTATTATAAAATTGACGTATGTGATTTATTGTTAAATAATTTTCTATTTTACTATCTAGACAGGATGTTTAAAGTGATGTAATACCCGCGTAAACATAGAGATTCCACCCGTCGCGTCGCGTCGTTATCTTCCCGTATGCAATGGAAAGCGATATACATGGAGATATAATACCGGTTAGAATCTCTTCATTTAGGTAAATGTTTACAAGTTATAAAATTTACCTACACGAAGAGATTCTAACCTCCAAGTGTATCACTTTCTATTGCATACGGTATGATAAAAACGGGTATAATCCCTCTGTCGTTTATTACGACACGCGCGAAATGAGATGGATAATAAAATATACACATAAACCGCTAGCTACAAGGCAAGGCATTTAAATGGGATATGCACGGCGTATATTACGTTTAAATTAAAATTTTTGTCATTAAACGTTATGATTGAGAATTTCTTAATAAATTCCAAGTGTTAAGCGTAATTAAAAATATTTAAGAAAGTGTAAGTAAGTCATTTGCATAAAACTTATAAAAGTTAGAAAATACTTTTTTTAAATGAGTGTTAACGTTTCTTTTAAACATATGTAGCTGTACATCTCAGAACTGTTTATTCTCTATCTATCACTTACAGTAAGTATACATAATGACGACATACATTAGCTGTTCAAGTTTATAGATAGAGTGTGGTAATGTAGTTTATAGATAGAGTGTGGTAGTGAATACGGAGTACAGTCACGGGGGTCACAACACGTCTGCATTTTGGTATTTTTGATTGAGGTTTATGGGCCACTTACCATCAGGTGGACTGTGTGCTCGTGTGTCACCCTTATTATATAAAAAATGTATCTATTGCGTTGTAAATGATAATTCAATGGTTGAAACCAAGGAAATTATTCACTACTAAGTTACGTCGTAAATATATATTCCTTGATAGCAAGTTAGTGCCGCATGTCGGTTCGTTGTCGTTCAGTGTCGCTGACACCAGATTCGATATTTCTTTCTCTATGTACTCAATACAAACAAAGTCAGTGTGTATCCCAAGCTGAGAGGAAAGACTACCTTGCTCTTGAACGAGCGTAGAGAACCGGAGACACATTTTACGGGCAACGAACCATTGTATCTTAGTCCTCAAGAGTGACAACGCCTACATTTTGATTCTTAATCGAAGATAGGTGTAGATTTCTATGGGCCACATCCACAGCATCCACTTACCATCAAATGGACTGTGTGGTTGTTTGTGACATTATTCTATAAAAAATAGTATAGAATAAAAGAGACACATTTTTAATAAAGCATTGAATAAACATCTCTGACAATATCTCTTTTATTCTATACAATTTTTTTGTAGAATAGGGTGGACAAACAAACAGTCCACATGATGGGAACTGGATGCTGTGACCCATGGATATTTACATTTATAATCAAAAATTAAAATGCAATGCAATCAGGACTAAGATGGAATGACATTGCTCTCAATTGGTTTGGATATTTTGAAATAATAAGTACTGTTTGGTGTCTGATTTTTTAAAATGTGTGTGATTTCTAATTATATTAGAATGTTTTGCTTTCATTAAAAATTTTTTATAATAAGGATGACAAACGAGCACACGGACCACCTGATGGTAAGTAGATACTGTGGTCCGTTGAAACCTTCATCTATCCTCGGTTAAGAATCAAAATGTACTCACCATACGAAACACAGCAGCATCAAGCTGCTATTTTACGCTGGTATTCTGTGAGAGCGTGCTACATCCACAACACAGCTGCAGGGTGGCCCTGTCATTATTATACATTATATTACTATACAACTACTATATAACCTAGCCGATAGTCATATTTAATCGTTTACTTACCTCTAATATATTTTGTTATTTATCACAGAGTATCGCTGAGTAATGACATTTTCTAATTAATAATAATAAATTAACCCATTCCCAATATGCCTCGGATATAATACCCTAAGTACATTTTACACATAAAAATAGGCCGACTCGTCTCTGCATATTCGTAGGGTAAATCCTTGGTAGCACGAGGACAGTCACTTGCTGTCCACATTTAGAAACTTATTGGGTCTAAGCCTTCAGCTTGGACTCGATCACGGATTTCACCTTGCAGGTACGTACGCTGACAGCCAAGTGTACGTTACATTCAAAATACACCACAGTGGGAATTATATGTTATCATTCGTGTGAACCTTTCACCTAGTAGTTAATGATAATCATTTGAAATCACTCTGAAACACGACAATTTAATGTCAAGCCATTAGACAATTAGATACGAACATTTTGTTACGTGTTTGGTGTAACTTTTACTATAGCTTCCAGAAGCTACGGATGTTTAAGATTTAATGCATGTGTTTTAACTATGACGAGATATTTTTTTCGACTGCATGACAATACATTGACTGTATGGGGTTTACACAAGATGAGGCCTCATCACTCGCGAGTCGCTGTCATATGGTCTAGAACAAGTTTTTGCTCATGCATCGCACCGACGACCTGTACCGCCAAGTGTCAACCAATAGACGCAATTACTTTTTCCTCCGCCGTTTTCTAGACTAACTATTAATTCTCGACACGATAAACCATAACTATAATTTTTTTATCGTTATATTATAATAAACAAGTCAGTCATAAACTAACCCTACGACTGACTTGAAATTGGCAGAATTCTATCAAAAGAAGCCATAAAGTATAGAAGACTAAGAAACTTACCCTTTGATAAATGAACATTATGATCCATAAATTTGGTTTTGAAATAGGTAACTTTGAACGAGTTTAATGAGAAGTCTCGATACCTCTTTATAGAAAATACGTACAAATCTACTTCTCATACATAGTATCAATACATAAAAATCTACATCTATCGTCGATTAAGAATCAAAATGTAGGCGTTGTCACTCCTGAGGACCAAGATAAAATGTTTCGTTTCCCGTAAAAAGTGTCTCCTGTTCTCTACGCTCGTTCATGAGCAAGGTAGTCTTTCCTCTCAGCTTGGGATACATACTGAATTTGTTTTTGTTGAGTACTTAGAGAAAGGACTATGGTTTAAATACTAATATCGCAACTGGTGTCAGCGACACTGAATGACAACGAACCGACATACGCCATTAAGTTGCAACCAAGGAATATATATTTACGACGTAACTTAGTAGTGAATAATTTTCTTGGTTTCAATTATTGACTTATCTCTTACAACACAACAGATACATTTTGATATAACAAATGTGATACACGAGCACACAGTCCATTTGATGGTTAGTGGCCCATAAACACCTACATTTATCCTCAACCTAGAATCAAAATACAGACGCGATTGTACCAATTTTTCGTTCACTTCACTTTCTTAAATATTTTAAATTACGCTTTACACTTGGAATTTATTAAGACATTTTAATCATTACGTTTTAATGACAAAATTTTTAATTTAAATGTAATATGCGCCGTGCGTATCACATTTAAATGCCTTGCCTTGTAGCTAGCGGTTTATGTAAATACATTATTCATATGTGTCGTAATAGGCGACAGAAAGAATTGAAACGGTGTTGTGCACCGATGATTGGACGAATATGGCAATTTATTGGGGAAGCCTATACGGACTTATGATGAATGATGGTAATACTGTGACCCATAGACGTGTACATATATATTCGAAGAATCAAATGCAGATGCGTGGTCGCTCCTGATGACTAAGATGAATTGCCACCTTACCATTAAAAAGGGTCTCCGATTATCTATACTAACCATACGAAACACAGCTGCATAATGCGGCTATACCATATATATATATGGTATTCCATTTAAAAAAACAAACGCACTAAAAACAGCTGAAAGCTGTACAACTATGTTGTGGTTTGCTGCACTGAAATTAAAAGCTTTACAAAAGCATTTCGATAGACTTTTATCCAACCGTTATACAATATAAAGCATCGTAATGGTTTTGAAATGCCAATATAAAGCGTCAAGATGCTCAGTGAACTTATATAAGAGTTTATACGGACATTAAGCTTTACTTATGGTTACTATTCGTTTATTAAAATGCTTCCTGTGTTACTTGCACAGAAATCGTAATAGTGTTATTACTTTCTGTGGTTACTTGGGTATTTACATGTTGTCAGTAGCATAGATAATACACTTATTTATCAATAGTCGTGGTAACTTCTTTAGGAAGTACGCACGTTATTGAAGTCAGTTGGCAAATCTTAATTCACGGAAACGGCATAATTAACAACGATTGAAATATTTGTTAAGAAAATGATCTCATCTGCTGTTAAAAGAGTTGAGGGAAATGTTAGAAGAGCTACCTAAAAAAACGACTTTAGTATTTTATCTTTGTCGAATTGTCGAAGTAATACGTTGACTTTATGGCTTTTAAATTTATTTTTAACTTCGATAGGGCTTCGTGCTTCTATATTCACTTGCTGAGAAATATTTTGCAATGCTTTTGCACACATTTCGTATCCCATAGACATTCATTTTTCTGAAAGAGACAGATCTCTCTCTCTCTCTCTCTCTCTCTATCGCGTAATCCTTTCCCGATCAAGTTGAGTAATTCGTGTTGCAAGCGTAATACAGCTGCAGCGTAGCTGTATCAATTTACAATCTTCTAAATAATGACGATTTTTTAAGGATGGGCATGTCTTGGCTATGTATGAGGCTTACATAGAAAACTGCTGTGGCACACAACTAGTAAAATATGACGTAGTCACGTGAACGTGAGAGTGTTTTCACTAAGTTGTAGACTATAGAACCGTCTTGTACACAGACGATTTTATGACTTTTAGTCTGATTTGAAACCTACCACTATACATAGTGTCTGCCAACGGTTAGGTTTTCAACGGTAAAGTCGTCAGGGGGTCAGAAAAAGGTTTGTTCATATCACAGCTATCCCGTATAGCTGTATAGTTGGGAAATTACGCTCACAATAACATATAGAGGAATATGTCTGAAACAAATCTTGAAGGAAAATATTATGGTGTTTGTGGTTTTAATATAACAAATATCATAATGTATTAAATAAAATTAATTTTACAGATTTAAAAGAAACGCGACAAAATCCGTAAAATTAGTTTCAATCTATAGCAGATATGGTTGTTTATTTAATCCATGGGAAACATGCGGAAGGAAAAAACAAAGAATTTATTTTGTAAATTATTTAATTTGTCTTTATTTAAATTTTCAGTACCTGGATGACCGAGTTTTGCTCGGTAATTTTTTGAAAATCGTGTTTTTTGGAAATTATATTTAGATACAAATTACATATTGA
>DWHP01007443.1:0-10947 GCA_018247895.1 Parnassius honrathi
TTGGCGGTCCACCACTGTTCGTTTCACAAGGAGTTTTCTTCCGCGTACGACCTCTCTGTGGAATAGTTTACCACCGGTGATTTTTCCGGACAGATAAGACCTGGGGACCTTCAAGAAAAGAGCTTACTCCTTTCTCAAAGGCCGGCAACGCACCTGCAATTCCCCAGGTGTTGCGGTTGAGCATGGGCGGCGGTAGTTACTTAACATCAGGTGAGCCGCATGCTCGTTTGCCCTCTCTTCTATAAATAGTAATAATAATAATTTGATAACCTACAGGTGGATGCCGTGGACACCAACTTTTCAATAAAAAATTGAAATTTTCTTCCAATAAAATAAATCACGATCTGCTAATAAAGAAGCTTAGAAGGACCGATGTGTATGGCAGCCTCCTTAGATGAATCCAATCCTACGTAAGTAATAGGTGTCAAGCAGTCTTTGTAAAGGATTTTTCCTCACGATTTCTTCCAGTGCCTTCGGGTGGTCCTCAAGGGTCTCATATTGGACCTTTACTGTTTTCAGTCTACATAAACGACATTGGTAATGTCCTAGAACATAGTTACCATCTCTTGTACGCTTTGTAAGATCAATTAGTGACTGCCACAAACTCCAAGTAGACTTACACCAATTATATGCATACTGTGAGTCCAACCATCTGTTCCTAAACAGCGATAAATGATACATAATATTGTATATTCGCCAAAAAAATCCTTATTTGTTATCCTTACTTACGACTACCACTTAAATCAGAAGTCCTTGAATAGAGTAACCGCAATCAGGACTTAGGCATATTTGAGCACATATTAGCTTCGGATTTTGGTAATCTAGGTTTTATACTACGAATAAGTTACCCCTTTAAACGTCCCTAAACTAAAATTGTTTTAATACTTCTCTTTTGTCAGATCTTTCCTTGATTTTTGCAGCACTGTTTGGAACCCTAGTTATGATGTTCATAATGGCAGTATAGAAAGAGTTCAAAAATTGTTTATTAAATCCCTAATTATCGCCAAAGTATTTTAAATCAGTCATACACCGATTCATTAAAAAAGTACAATTTACTTTTTCTTTGCAATAGGCGTAAAATCTTTGACATAGTTGTTACTTAGCAGATTGTCATTTGTTTCCCGAGTCCGTCTACCAGTGCGCTCCTCACGTCCAAAACCACTTTTCGCAACTCCACAATATCATAAAAGTTATACACGTAACTCATTTATGTGTATTGTTCCACTAACATTTACAATAAAAAAATTTACAGATATTGATTTATTTAAAACATCAGTATCAAAGCTTAAATCCGCTCTCTCTCAAAGTTTGGCTTGTTAATAATCTAGTTACCCATCACTGAAAATGTTGCAGCACTCAATTCGCTAATTGAATCTGAATTGAATTTGTCAGTGTTATAATATTTATGTCATAAAAATTTTATCATACGTTTTTCTTCTCTTTTTTCCTTAATTGTGCACCAAATGTTAACTAGTTACCTTATCTTAGAAGTAAGTATATAAATAAATAAATAAATTTATAATGTCCTGTGGTTCTAACAGTGGCTCAATAAGTTTAAAATATTGTAAAAGTTTAGTTAAAGGCACTATAGATCTTTAGTTCCTTCTAGATATAATATTTATCCATGATACTATCTTTTTACATGAATGTTTTTTTTCTTAAATAAGTTAAAAAAAATACTGACATGACTGATGTCGAGACCGGACCATTCCTTAAGGACCCTTTCTCAGGGGTCGTGTTGTTCCCGAACCCAACGAGGTTTGGTTTAAGACAGGAGGCCAGTATTGGTTGATCACTGCTGCGGGTGTGAGATGAAGAACGAGACCACCTTTTGAATATAAATATTAATATATTGACGGCTCCATGGTGCAGTGGCATTGAGTTACGGCGTTGAAGGACGCGGGGTGCCCCTACGATACAGGAGAAAATCATAGTGTGGGAGTAAAGTTAAAAAAAAGATACATATATTAAAAGAAAAGTTAATGAAATAAGTTTTTACGGTATTGGGCAGGGCAATAATTAAAAAAAAACAAATGAACGGAGGCTGATATATATACAAGGGCGAATATTGCGAATGCAATGTGCTGCATGCAACTGCAACTACCCAGCTACGACAGGGTCTTCTTGGCCACAGTAATCTACCTGCCTCTGGCGGAATACGACGTACTGACGATTCACATGAATGAATTTGAACCTTGTTGGCACCAATAAAATTAATTGCAGTTTTAAGTACAAATTTACCTCGTTTTGGCGATATAGGAAGTATCATGAGGTACATGTTTAAGAAATTCAAAATGTTTCGTAGATGTGACGTCCGTCAACTATCATTAAAACCCCATGAGAAATGAGAAGAGGTTAGTAAAGAATTATAAAGTTGGCACCATATTCTGAGGTACCTAGCAAGACTTGCGTTTGCGAGCGATTCACAAGCTTTTTTTTACTGCAAGATCTCTTATTAAACTGATAATATAACTTTGCGTAGTTATATGTGTTTTAAGATTTAACATTTTAAAATAATCAGATATTTCACTATTTCATTATTTAGTCTGAACCCACGCTTCATAAATTTATCACGCACGTGAGTATCATGCTTTTTTTTAAATGTGATTATTTGGTTATTTTTTATCGTGTATGTAATTCCTTGAGTGAAACTATTTCATGGTTTGTACTTTTAATTGAAAACGCAGAACTTTTGGATGTTTTCTGAATAAATCAAGGAGAAAATACGTTTTGAACATACCGCGGCATTAGGTGCCAAATATTTGGGCCGGTTCCTTATTCCGATTTATACCGCGGAATAGCGATTTTAGAGTTTTTTTTTAATTATCAGGTTTGTTTTATGATTAGGCTTCCTCCGCTTTGAGTTCGACTATTTAAAAAAACTATGAATACTGAAATCTATTTCCAAAGTACCCTTTTGCGTTTCATTTACTAATTATAGCATGTCGAAAGTGATCTATTTAGGTATTTTGTTAATACATTATATGGGAAAGCTAGAAGGAAAATTTAAGTTCATACACAATTTGAAGTAATGTTTAGCAAGATTTAAGATGGTTTTGCAATTAAGTATTTATCTATACATAAATTATGCAGAAATGTTGCATTTTTCAATACTCGGAATTAGAAAACAAGATTTTTTGGTACGAAACACTATTCTGATGAAATAGCACGCACGTAAAATACAGTGTTCACAATTTTACGTAGCTTGTTATACACTTACCGTTAGTTTTAATAACGTATAGGTTCCTATTTCCTTCATAATAACTTTCACAGACTTAGGTAAGTAGTTGTAAACAATTATGGATAATAAATAATTTACAAACTAAATTCTATCATTTTACACAATGTCTTGCTTGACTTGCTGAAACTCGGCAGCAGGTGTTTGCAGTCGCAGATCCCTCGTGCTCTCTGTAACAAAAACTTGCCCATGGTAGCTAATTGTGAAGGATCGTGGTGAGATTCACCGTTTAAATATCGGTTTGTATAGGTCATTTTTCTGCAGTCGCGGTTTTTAGGGATCAGGTGGACGAAAGCCGTCTTCCACGATTTTGGGACTACGCCTAGAGAATAGCAGTACCGGAAAAAACGCGTTAAGACCGGTGCCAACTCTGGAGCACACGCCCTTAGCACAATTGGGGGATACCGTCAGGCCCACTCGACTTGTGGATGTCCAGGGATAGGAGTGCTTTGCTAACAGAGTGCTGTGTAAACCACGCCTCCGGCCTGGAGCACTCACACCGCGGGATTTTCGGCGACGTATTTCCCCCGTTATCGAGAGTCCTGGTAGATCGGCTTTCTCATTTGCGGCATGGGCCATTAAGTCGTCCTCCCCGTGCAGAGATGGAAGAGATGGCTGACAGAAAATTCCCTGGACAGCTTTGACGAGACACCAGAATATACGATTTCCAGAAGGAAGGTGAACTAGTTTCCCGCCAATTCTGCCTATGTGCTCTGACTTTGCCTCGGCAATGATTCTTTTGATTCTTTTGACCTGGAGGCGGAATTATACTTGTTTTTTAAAGCGCTGGTGTTGACATCCCAGTACGTTGATGAGTCAGCCCAGGTTTGGTAGCACTACTGCTTATAGCATGATGCTATTTTACAGGAGTGAGCGAACCGTGGCTGAGATTTGCCTCTGATAGGCAACACAGAGGAAGGAATAAAAAGTTCCATACCCGGAAGTACCACATCAGCGACTGAATCAGCAACAACGTTGGGATCGTCCGGCGAGAAGCCAACCCGCCCCCAGGGGTAGGATACAAAGAAAGATCGCATCCTACCAAAATCGGCTGACCTATAGTGCAACATAATGCAACCGCGAATTCAGCGCGAGTGGCACCACACTACGGACAAGACAATGGTCTGAGGAGCCTAAAGTGGCGTTGACGGAAATCTGATATCCGTCCGGATAAGAGGTCAGCAGAAGGTCGAGCAGGGAAAGTATATGAGCTTCCACATCTAGAGTCCGCGTAGGCGAAGTAACTAGTTGTGTTCGACTATACGCCAAGGCAAAATAATGAACAAATTTCCCCGTATGATCAGTTAAAGGTGAACCAAGCCATTCGGCGTGCTGGGCGTTAAAATCGTCGAGGATCACGATCTCTGCGGAGGGGATCTGCTGTAGCAACGAAACCATTTGTACACGGTCGAAGAGTCGCTCTATTTCTGCATTACCGCTATGGGACTTATAGAGGCACATGTAGACGCGCGGATGGTCGTAGCTGTCTACGTGTAGCTAAAGGATGGACAGGTCCGAACCTTCAAGACTGCCGATGCGTCGAGAACAGATG
Source organism: Parnassius honrathi (assembly GCA_018247895.1). Classification (NCBI taxonomy): domain Eukaryota; kingdom Metazoa; phylum Arthropoda; class Insecta; order Lepidoptera; family Papilionidae; genus Parnassius; species Parnassius honrathi. The sequence goes on from DWHP01007443.1 coordinate 4,791, forward strand.
TCTCTGACGTATACGCAACCTCCAGCCCGAGGCACAAAGGAGTGTTCCAGTTTTCACCCCGGGTAAGAGAGATACGAAACATCAGCCGGAGAGGACACCTGCGTCTCGGTCAGTAAGAGCAGAGCTGGCCTCGCCGTCTCGAGATGGTAGTGGACGGCTTTTAGGTTAGAATGAAGTCCCCTGATATTGCAGAAATTCATGGATAGCGTGGCAGGGGTTGCCTTGGTCTTGTTGCTCAGTTTGCCCTAAGCAGTTGTTGTCTTGAGCGAAGTTTCGCCCCCCCCCCCCAGAATACGCGGGGCAGCCTGAGCACCAAGAGTCGAGTAACTCAGTTGTGGATGCTCAGCGAGGGATTCTTCAGGGGTGCTGGTACCCTCCTGGGGTAGATCATTACTTAATTCCGCTACCATGTTAGGGGGAGGGGGGATTGGACCTCCGACCACTTACACTCACCAGACGAAACGCGGAAGCTGAGCTTCCACTTCACGCTGGTATTCTGTGAGGTCGTGATACCATCCCGGTTCGAGCATACGTGCAACAGCAAAGCTGCCGCGTGGCTCTACCACTGTTGATTATAACTCTCATAACAATAATAATTCGTTATTTAAGCATGTTGGAGAACTTCACATGTCCACGAATTTTTTTCTTATTTCTCAGACACGCAGGTTTCCCTACGATATTTTTCTTCATTGCCGAGCATGTGATAAATCGTTACTTAAAATTACAGCCTATATACTTCGCATTGCTGGGCACAGGCCGCCTCACACTTTGGAGAAAGTTCTAGGGCAAGGAAATGTCCACTGCACTTCCCCAGTGCGTGTTGGCGAACTTCACATGTCTTCAAAATATTGTTAACTTCCCGCTATAATAATAATATAATAATAAACGTTTATTTCGGACATCATGATCCATATAGGTTAGTAACAATTTTTAGAGCTATGAAATAAGCTATGAAAGTCAATAATTTTTAAAAAAATCGTGGATTTATTGATCTCTACGTTTTAAGGTCCTAGAAACCTATTATGAATATTCTTACGACTCCCACTACCTTTGTATGTATTTGTACCTCTCATAACTTTTAAACTGCTTGACAGATTTGAAGTGTTCCGGAAGGGGGATTCCGAACGCAGCTAGTTCAAATAAAATCAATGACCCGTCACACGTCTACGGTAGTTTTCCGAGAAATGTCAATTTTTTTTCAAAACAAAGTTTTTGTGCAATAACTTTTGAACTGATGTAACGATCAATTCCAAAATATAGTAATCAGCTCTTAAATATGTAAAACGACGTCATTGCTGCGAAAGTCGGTAAACGTGTTGAAGAGAAATCGATGAGGAAAAATTTCTAAAAAAGTGTTTTTTTCACATAAGCTTTGAATTTATGGTCTAAACGTTCTTTTTTATAATATACTTTGTTACTGTTCTTAGAATACCTCTTCGATTGCCATCAATTAAATCATAATCGGTTAATCCGTTTCAAAGTTATCGCTGTACAAAAATTTCAAAAAAAGTGTATTTTTAATAACTTCGAAATTTCGTTTCGGGTAGAGTTTGATGTAATGTGTTAACTATTAGTTCGTAAAATATCTGTCGAGTGTTTTGAGATCAAATATAGCACGAAGTTCCAGATATGGCCTGCAGAGTCAATCGTTTTTCAAAAATTTTTTCTTATTTCTCAGACATGCAGTTTTCACACGATGTTTTCCTTTACCGCCGAGCACTAGGTAAGTCAGCACTAAAAATTGAAATTAACAATTTAATTGAAGCCGGGGGAGATGGAACCCTCTCTCGCTCGCATATTGTGAAATTTACAGTGAGCGCTTAGCCTGAGTTACCACGTCTACATAAATAATCATTACTTAAATATTGTTAATAATAACATTTAGCACACGGTGTTGAAATTACTTTTTTTATAATACTTTAATAAATACCCTTATCATATCTTCATAAATAAAATGAAATGAATAAAGTTGTACTCAAGTCCCTATTCTTGTAAGCCTAACTTGAAAACAGATTTTAAAATGGATGACAACTTGCGCATTGCTTTGTGCCGCCGCTGAGTGAGTGACTATGCAATTTTGTGTCGCTATCTGTTGTCATTCATTTAAGTGCGGGTTTGGTGCTTGATGGATCCCGCTCACGTCTTCTTTTGGCTATCTGCATATTTCAAATCTACTTCAGAATATTTTTCATTGCGAAAATTCGTCTTTATTCCTATGGAGAAACCAAATTATTGAACATAACATCAGTTGGGACTTCGTACAAATAGTAGAATTAATAATTATTACCTGTAGTTGAAAGTCACAATCAGTTATGTGAATTTGCTTTAACGCTGAGTAAGAAGGGTTTTCAAGCGGCAGCGTCGTACCGTACCGGAAAGCGAAGTGCAGGGTACAGCTATTATGGTGGTAGCACGGTAGGGTCGGTTCGATTAGGGGAGGGACCACGCTCTTACAGAATACCAGCGCAAAATAACAGCTGCCTCGTTTTGTATGAGGAGTGTAGAGAACCGGAGACCAATTTCACTAAAAAGGAGGCATTCCGTCTTAACGCTCTGGGGTGACCACGTATCTGTATTTGGACTTCTAATCGAAGATTGATGTTCTTATAAGGAAGACAAATGAATACACGTTCCACTTACCAATAAGTGAACTATGTGCTCGTTTGTCACCCTTATTCTACAAAAAAGATGAAGAGATGACCTGGTTATAGACGCAGGAATTTGACGGATGTAGGTGGCTTAGGTACCTTCTTTTAGTCATCCCTTGGGGGAGATTTATTCCTGTTACTTAAGTTTAATTTACGTCTAGTAAAGCGGTTGGTTGACAGCTAGTTGATTATAATAGTTCTACAAGATTTTTTAACCGATGTAAAGTGATGTTAACGATTTGATGTCAGTTTACACACCAAAATAAAATAAAACAATGTAACACGTGTACGTGTCAACCCTATAAGTAAAGTCTTCAATTTATTGAAAATAATAAAGTTAATGTGATCGTACCTTAAGCAGTAAAAACGCTTTTGTAATTTATTATATATCAAGTTATGGTACATAGGGGGAGTGAAAATCGACTTGTGCATGATACAACAGCCCCGGGCGCCGCGACCGCAGTCTAACTGTCGCGCGAGTTGCAAACATTTGGCGCAACTTTTAATATTATCTAGATTATTACTTTTGTAATATGAATACTCTCTCCTTGCGAATGCCTGGTAGCGAATCTTTGAATTGTTGGTTGCTATATTGTAGTAATAAATCTTAAATACACGTAACGTTGTAATAATTTATTGCTACAGAGAGCGTTGAATTTTATGATTCGGTATTTGGGTGGCAATAAAGAATAGTATAGTAGTAATAGTATAGTATAGTGACTACTCATAGCTCAGGCATCCTGCATTTTTACTTGCTGGAATAAACCATAACTGATAAAATGGTCAGTTGTCTTAGTCGTTATATATATTAGTTAGTTATTGGCATGCGTTACGATTAATCATAAACCCATATTTCGGTCCCTATAAAAATGAGACGGTACAATCACAAGCTTTTAAAACTTTAATTTTAAACTAAAGGGGTGATAATACGACCTCAATATTCTTCTTTTGGGGTTGGTTGTAGTAGCCATAGTCATAGAGTTATTTAACGTTGGGTAGGCTTAACCATTTAACTCATTAGGTAGTGTATGGAGTAAAAAATCATAAAACGTAAAAACACCTAATTATGTTATATTATAACCTAAATTTATTTTTGTATATTTTAGTCCATGCTACGTTTCATTATGAAACAAGGCAGAAAATCCAATGTAACAAACTACAGTGAAATGTTTAGGTTCCCTGCACAATGTCCAAACTCGTTTGACCATTCGAATTTATGGCGTGTCGACGGCATCGTTTCGCGGTTTGCTGTCCCCGACTGTAAAGTCTGTGCTAATACTATTCATAGAGCTATAATCAGATGTATCCTATTATTCATAACAAAGGCTGTTAATATAGAGACATAACTAACTTTATTTTGTTGTTTGCTACTGAATTTTTAGAAAAGTATTTTTGAGTAGAGATTATGTATTAATGTAGTATTTTTCATTTAACATCACATATATTAGTAAAAAAATCTGCTCGTTGGTGTAGTGGTTGTAGTAGCGCGACTGCTGATCGTGAGGTCCTGGGTTCGAATCCAGGGTCGGGCCAAAAAATCTATTACTAAGTTTTTCTGTCAAGAAATTCTCAGTAGCTGCCCGGAGTCAGGAAGTTGGAGGTGTCTCACCCTCGTGCCTCAGAAAGAACGTAAAGCCGTAGGTCCTGCGCCTGATCTCTCTCCGGTCGTGGCAGTTTACCCTTCCATCGGATAGTGAGGGAATAGAGAGTGCACCTGTGCTTGCGCATACACTCGGGCACTATAATCCTGTCCTGCGCCGACGGCTAGCCTCCGTTGAGGCTGGCCGCCGTGACCGGAATTCGGTCTGGAGGACATTATTATTATTAAAGTAAAAAAAATATTAAAAGTAATTTTACCTTTTCAATGGTTTCAAAAAAAGTCCCTGTCCTTGTAAATATTGGTAAAAACTTTTTCATTTGAAAGTTTAAACTAACAGCTCATTTCCATGAATAAAGGATGTAGTTATTAAATATGCTAACGGTACCTATACAGTAGTTTTCGAAAACAAAAATTTTAAACATGATGATAAACGGACTTTTTATATCAAGTATATTATAGTAATTTTATCTGATATTTTATTTTCATTAAATAACTAGCTGACCCGGCTGACTTCGTACTGCCTCAATCGATAAATAAAGAACCTAAACTTTTTGTATAAAATAAACTTAAAACAAACAAAAGGAATCCCGTAACTAATAAAAAAATGCTCGGTATGAACAAAGTTTTATTATTCTTTTCGATTAATTACACATGATGTTGCTTACCTGCGAACCAGAGTTTTCCTGAAATACTGGCTATTTATAAGATTTCAATTTGATATTGATATACACACACAGTTATGATACAGTCTGTTAATCAATTTAAAGCTTTCTGATAAACTATATTTTTCGTTTTGTTTTGTGGTGCGTAAATAAACAAAGATGACTGTTTTCCGACGCGTGAATAAGTGACTTATAATTGTCCATGAGCGAAACAGGGAAACTCCAAGTTGATTCCGCAAACTTCCAACGACTGGCATTGCGATTTATTTATGGTCACCGCAATGACCGGACGTACTGGACATTGTAAACGCTTAAAATCAAATGGTAAATCAGTTGGTGTCATCGGTACGCTCGGGATCAAGACATCCTCTCCTTTGTATTTTCCCTTTAAGATTGTTGCCTCAATGACGTCATTCATCACCTTCTTCACAGCCAGTCTTGGAACATTGCACAGTCGAGGTTGATTAATGTTACGCAGCGTGATGATATCTGATCCTACATTTAACTGCAAATTGTGAGGTGGTAATCCATGCAATTCCAGTGAATTTAAAAAGTCCTTGGATGGGAGAGTTGACTACGTCATCCTGGTTCATAACGATGTCGACTAATTTAAAGGAAACCAACTGTCCCGGAAGAAAATTTTGAATGGTCGCATTGAGATCCTCGACATTTTTATTTTTCGCCGCCAATATTGCTCGTTCACTCAGCTCATTATGGATATTGAACTGTTTCGCTATATCTGGGAAAACACGCTGAATTAGCTCCTCTTTTGAGTCTATGATGTGACAGAAATCTGTTGGTAATGTGATGAATCCGGTCGTGGTGACCACCGCGTCTTTATTATTTCCGATGTCTAACAACCGCTTCGCAAATACATTTGCAGTTTTATCTTGTTGCAAAAATACTCGTATGTTAGTTGTTAATTGGAGTGTCTTTACGTACAACAAATTCAAAGATTTTAGTTCATAAGCAATAGATGATCGGGGAATAACTGGAAGAGTTTGACGAAAATCACCTGCGGCGATGAAGATATTACGGAATCCTTGAGCGTATCATCCCAGTGCGAATCATCATCATCATTACAGCCATTCACAAGTCCACTGCTGAACATAGGCCTGCCTCAAGGTATGCCACAAAATACGGTCCTGAGCCACTTGCATCCATCGACTACCTGCATGTCTTACCAGGTCATCACTCCATCTAGTGGGGGGTCGCCCTACACTTCGCCTACCGGTACGAGGCTGCCA
>DWHP01007444.1:0-10946 GCA_018247895.1 Parnassius honrathi
ATATATATGTGTATATATATAGTTGATTTAAATAAACTGTTTAATTTGAATAATTTGATAATATGGAGTGTGCGCTAACGTGGTAATGTTACTGTGGGAATATTGCGACGTCAGTGTAAGCTCACGAGCAGTGTTTTTGTTAGTGTGAAGACAAATGATAACTCATGTGGGGGGGGGGGCTTGTGTGAATGTAGAGAGCTTAGCAAAAAGAATTGCAATGGTGAATGTGAGATAAGTGTGATCGGTTGTGGTTCACGTGGGGTTTATGATTAACGTGGGTGATGCCAGTGTGTTGTAATTACGGGAGAGTTATGCACGTGTATGGAGCAGAGTCGTTATTGGTAGAGCACGAGTTGCGGTGAGTGTAGTGACGTCAGTATGTCGCCTAACCTGGGAGTGTTTTGTTTGAGAGCGGTGACACCACTGTGTACACGTACGTAAGTTATTGTGAGATTATGGAGTATGGAGATGGACTCATGTGGGAGTATAATTGTGTATGGAATAATTTAACAATGTTACTATATACTTAATAAACAATAATACAATCATTTTTATTTCCTCTTCACAAAGGTATAAAATTACACATTAATACATAAACAATGATCCTTCGCTGCTGGCCGTATGAGGACGCTCCACGTCGCTCAGACAGCTATGGAGATGGCTATGCTCAGGTTTCTATAAACTTAGTAATTAGGACATCCGCAGTAGAACCAGAGTGATCGACATAGCCCCACGGGTTAGTAAGCTGAAGTGGCAACGGGCCGGTCATATAGCTCGAAGAACCGACGACCGATGGGGATAAAAGGTTCCCGAGTGGCAACCTCGTACAGGTAGGTGTAGTGTAGGGCGACCCCCCACTAGATGAAGTGACGACCTGGTAAGGCATGCAGGAAGTCGATGAATGAAGGTGGCTCTGGACCGTGCTTTGTAGCATTCCTTGGTGGAGGCCTATGTTTAGCAGTGACCTTGTGGAGGGCTGTATTGATGATGATGACATACACAATATGGTTGAAAACAATCTGCTATCTTTGTAACAGACTGGTGTCCTAGGGTAATCCAGGCCCTCGCCCTAACGGATTGTACATAATTATTTATCCAGATATTCTAAAAGAAAAATATTTCAACAAAGAATGACTCTATGTGTGTAATTTTGTATGTATGTGTATGTCTGTGTGCTTGTGTGCGTGTGCGAACAGAAAATATATTACAGTGTTATAAATATGAAAATGTGACGTCAGTGTATGGACTTACGTAGAAGTCTTGGACCGTCGGGCGAGATCATCCCTTGAATCGGAGTCCGAAGGAGGAGGTGGCTCCCGAAGTCTCTCAGCGCGACGAACACACGATGAGATCACGAACTCCTCTTCGTATTCCACTATCTCATCCGGCTGCCACGGGCTGTATGCGTAAAATTACAAGCATTTCGTACTTTCCATTATTGTTTTTATAATATTAGTGTCACAAAACTCACGTAGAGAAGACTGGTTCCCTTCGTTTCATTCACACTAGAATCTTAAGTAACATGCTATATATGCCTACAGAAACCTTGCAAGCAATGAGGAAGTCACCCACCATACAGCACCGCCTGCTAAGCAAATAACAGCACGTGACTTAAGAATATTCAACACAGTGCCTTCAGGAAGACACCTACCTCCTGCTGAGTAAAAACCAGCACGTCTTTAAAGATGTGACTCAATTTACTTACGTGACGTAAGAATATTCAACATAGTATAAAAACCAAGGTATAATTGTTAAGACAGCCCAGTAGTAATTGAGTTAGTTTGTATGTTAATCTAGTATTGCCGTGTACTCACATTGTCACAGTAGTTAAGTTAGCTTGTAAGTTAGAAAATAAAAGTAGTATAGGAGAAATTCTTCGTCTCCTTCCACTTCAACCCTCCCTAAGCTGCCGCAAACGTAAATGGCTTGTGAAAAGTCTTGAGGTACACAAAAATCGTTTTAGACAGGTAAGGTAATTATTATACAACTGGGTTTCTTTAAAGAAAATCCATAATTAAACATATAATCTTGCAAGTGTTATACCATTTTGGAATCCTTCTTAAATTCGCTAATTTTAAAGTCATGATGAGAGATAAAAAATTCATCAAAATCGGTCGCCATTTGTGAGTTTTTGCAATTGATTTTTATATATAGAGATAAATAAGATAAACAAAGAATAAATAACATCAAAGTAACTCATATCATATAACATATAACATAATATTGGTGGACGCCCCAGAGGTTGCTTTCTACCCTTATCTTACATAGTCTGTTCATCACGGGAATTGCGTGTCATTTGATTGCCATTGTGATACCTCGAGCTGCATATTCCTTCAAAATTCGTGGCCTTGAGTCCCGCGTTTTAACTATTTTTTATGGCCCATTAGAGTCGTATCGTCAAAGAAAGGAAATCAACAAATTTTAACCCAACGTTTACTCTAACAGCGTTGCGTTGTGGTAATTTATTGATAAATTTTAATTTTACAGTAAAAAGTCCGTACTGGGACTTTCCGCGCCACCTACCGGCAAGGACAAAATCTGGTTATGGCCATTAATAATATCATTAAAGTACACATACCTCGTATTGACGTGCTGATATCTCCACCCCTGATCGACGATTCCTAAAAAATATAAGAAATTGAATAAAGTCACATCTATTGAATGGTAATAAATAAATATGGGAAAAGATTATTCGATTTAAAACAAGCGGTAAAATTAAAAATTTTGCACGATCGACTTCAATGTACGTTCCTTAACAAAATGAGAACACCATCAATGTAGTCGCAGTCAATTAAACACGCATTATTAAGGATAAATCAAAAACTACAAGTCAAATCTTGATTAAGTTTATATTGGAGCACATGAGGAGCACCAGCCTATGTTCAGCAGTGGATTTGTGAAGGGCTGTACTGATGATAACAATGATAATGGATCACCCCATATCATCTCGTGTGAGTCGTAAGAGGCCACATAAGGAAACTGGAACAGGGAATCGGCAGCGTCATCATCCTGATAACAACTTAAAATAATAAAAAACTGCGCCTGCAGCAACAGCGGCAATTATCCCCCCTAAGAGGCAGTTTATAGGGGAGTCCTATGTTCAACAGTGGGCTTTTGATAGACTGTAACAAATCATTTATGAGTAAAGCTCTTGGTGGGAGAGGTTACCAAGCGACGTGAAACTAATTTCTTTCTAGAATAAGGTGACTAACGATCACACAGTCCACCTAATGGTAAGTGGTTGCTGTGGCCCATAGATATCTACATCTATCCTCGACAACGAATCAAAATGAAGATGCGTCGTCACCCGTGAGAATTAAGATGGAATGCCTCGTTTCCGGTAAAAAGGTCTCCAGTTCTCTACACTCACCATACGAAACACAGCAGCATTAAATATTTTACGCTTGTATTCTGTGAGAGATCCTTCCCCGGTCGAGCCGACCCATTCGTGCTACAACTACTAACATATGCAGCATAGCTCTACCACGTACGAAACATATGTGTACACTGTATTCTATCTCATTCTCTCGCAGGTTCAATCCTATAGATGTATACGTTTGTCTCTTTTCAGTGTCGCTTTTACGTTTCCATCGAGTTTCAAGTCACAACTATCCTTAACAAGTTTCCACTTCAAAAATTACACCATATTTTTCAGATAAAATGTAGCTTAGATCACTCCTGATATTGTTATCTATCTGATCGTCAAGTTACATCACAATCGGTTCTGTCGATTTGAAGATTATCTTACTTACTACTATTTTACGCTGGTATTCTGTGAGAGCGTAGTCCTTCCCCGGTCGAGCCGACACATTCGTACTAATACTATACTATTAATATAACTGCAGCATAGCTCAACCACGTACAAAATATTTTCTTGCAGATGACCGCTTTCATTTTCCGCCACAAGATGTCATGAAAATCATAATCTATCACGAAAAGACGATCATAATTTATCACCAAAACGTGAGTCAAAAATCAAGCACCTTCTGGAACGGCGCGGACGTCCCTACGGAACAAGCGCGGCGTCCACGGCGACAGCAAACCTTTAGCATGAGCCCTCTGCGCCTCCTCGATTATTGTCTTCTGCTCCGTCGCTGCCACCTAGACATTAAAATATAAATATTTGGCAAATCCAGACTTACACACCTCGGACGCTCATTTAATGTTTTGAATAATCAATTTACTTTTTATTAATTACCAAAACACGTATTTCGTTTACAATTACAAAAAATTGTTATGGTTTAATTAACACGAAATTTTTTTGACTGCTTAATACGAGTGATTCGTATTTTGTTACCGAAAAAAATTGTCAAATATTTATGATTAGGACAGTTTACAACAGTGAAATTCAAAAGCCTTCCTACCTTAGGATAAAAGATTCTTAAAATCAAACGCTAATAAAAAAGTCAAAGTATAAGTTCTGCTTTTCGAAATATATCTTGTCCACATCCATACCGATCAACCGACGTCCAAGTGAAGTTATTTCCAATTTTTTTTAATAATAATCGAATTAAATAATCTTATAGCTACATCAACAATATTCTATAAAAAATCTTAAAGTATGATTTGAAATCTCTTGCTATTGATGTATCTTTTTTTTAATATATATGTGCAATTTGAAGTTGGTGGAAGTGATTTAAGTTGATTAGATCGCGATTGTTTTATTTGGTGACAATAGAGTACTACATCTCCGCTTTGCGTTCAATGTTATCATCATCATCATCATTACAGCCCTTCACAGGTCCACTGCTGAACATAGGCCTCCCCCAAGGAATGCCACAAAGCACAGTTCTGAGCCACCCGAATCTATCGACTACCTCCATTACTTACCAGGTCGTCACTCCATCCAGTGGGGAGGTACAGGTGGGGAGGTTCGCAGCTGCCACACGAGAACCTTTATCCCCATCGCTTGTTGGTCTTTCAAACCATATGGCCGGCCCATTTCCACTTTTTCTTACGTGATAGAGCTACGTAGCAGCTATATTATGGTTGTGGCACAAATGAACCGGCTCGACCGGGGAAGGGCCACGCTCTTACAGAATACCAACGAAAAATAGCAGCTTATTGTTGCTGTGTTTCGTAGAGTGTAGAGAGCGGCAGACCGTTTTACTAGAATCGAGACATTCCATCTTAGTCCTCAGGGATGACAGCGCATCTGTATATTTTGATTGCTGGTCGAGGTTAAATGTGAATGTCTATTGGTCCGCAGCATGCACTCACCATGGACCGTGTGCTCGTTTGTGACCCTTATTCTATAAAATAAAATAAAAACTTCAGCTCAGTAAGCTGATCTCCGCTTCGCGGTCGATGTGTGCAAAGTTAATAGATTAATAAATTTACGCAAGCATTTTTCAGTTCCCTCTTGAACCACTTGATCCATATATATAAATATAAACGAAGTTTCTGTTTGATTTTGAGTTAGGAATGTTATTTGTATGTTTTTTTTTTTGTATAGAATTACCATTTTACTTACCATGAACAAAAATCAATGATTTCGTTCGCAAATAAAGCTTACAAGTCAATTAAATTGGAAGACATCAATTAGTGAGTAGTGGCGGTGTAAGAATATCTACTACCTCATATCGTCGTAAGAGACGACAAAGAAAACAGAAGATGGCGAACAGCATCATGTAATGGTCGGCCTAGATATAGGCGAATATAGTGCCGAATGTTCTGACCAATAGCCATCGTGTACCCGGCTCTACACGACGTGTGTTTGTGCTTACCTTTGTATGTACTGGAACGATTGCTCACAAGTTGGCGCGAGATCCGTGTGGTGTCGGATTTTTACAAAAGGTCAAAAGATTGTGGCAGAGTTTGGCCGACGCGTCCACACGTTGTGCGCGCGTTTAGTTTACTAAGAGCTCCCAGAGTGATTGCAAGCACCGATTTAAATTTTATATTCACGCTTCGTAACTAGTGTCAACAAAATGGCAATAAAGATAACCAATGAAGAAACTTTTCGCTTTAACGGACGGGCGAGTTGTAACAAGCCGAATATTGTTTGGAAAAATAAATTATAATAATAATTTATTGTACACATTCACGTAGCAGCGGTATGCTGTGAATAAATAAACCGCAGCAGCTGTTAGCGGCTCAACATGTATTTTAATAAATTCGTCCGCACATTGACCTGAACCGAAGCAAACTGACCGACCTTCGAACGTGTGGCCGCCATCACAAACTCTTGGCCAATATCTTCACCACAACATTGTCCACTATGTTGACCAACGTGTAGAGCCGCCGTAACAAAGAACTGCGGTTGCCGGCCCCCTTCCCTATGAGGCAATCTACGGGGAAGGCCTATATTCCTCTTAATAAGGAGAGTTACACGGCAATACGTGCGGTACGGACAGCAGTTATACCCTTAAAGATACCGTCGGCTCGTCGCCGGAGACGGTTCCCCAGTTCGCCAGATTTTAAAAATTTGCTAAATTTTAAGCGAACTTAGTTTTAATTTTTTTAAGTAATATCATGGAGACTCCATGGGACAAATAATGATAATAATGTCCTTCAGACTAGCCTAGCCTAGCCTAGGGCACTATCCAACTGTGCTGGAGACGATTATAGTACACGAACGTATACGCAAGCCATGTAAATCTTTGGAGCCTAGCATTCACTTACTATAAAGTAAACTGTGTTCGTATCTCGTTTGTAACCCTTACTTCATAAAACAATAATCTAGTATGAGGTCCTGACCTGGTCATCATTTAATATCGCCTCGGAAACATGCATCCACAGTCTTTGCGACTCGTGCTCCTGTTGGTGTTCCAGCTTCATCAAGTATCTCGTCATCCGTTGTTCCTTGAGAATTCCTACGTCTAGCAAGTTCGACTCTTCCTGCAAAGAAATGGTACAAAAGTGTTTAGTAAAAACAGAGAGAGAGCTACTTTAAGCCGACAACTTTAATTTAATAAAATGATATGTAATGGAATGTTATATAATTGTAACTATTATTTACATATATACATAGTAGAGTCACGGTCAAGCTATATTATGGTTGCAGCACGAACGGCTCGGCTCGACCGGGGAAGAACCATGCTCTCACAGAATACCAGCGTGAAATAGCAGCTCAATACTACGGCGGTCTTAAGAAAGGGACGTTTCAAACGTGAGGCAGGCAATGTACCCATGCTGAGCTGCGGGCAAAAACAACGGACGCAGTGATGAATACATTACCGTGCGACGAATACTGCTGTGTTTCGTATGGTGAGTGTAGAGATCCGGAGACCCTTTTTTACTGGAAACGAGGCATTCCATATTAGTTCTCAGGGGCGACGACGCATCTCCGTTTTGATTCTTAATCGATGCTAAATGTAGATGTCTATGGGCCACAGCATCCACTTACCATCAGGAGGACTGTGTGCTTGTTTGTCACCCTTATTCTGTGAAAAACATGTGATTGTTTATGAAACGTCAAGTCAAAAGATTACTCTGAATTACTAATACTTGCTAAATGCAGCCACTGTCTGTTTTGTTGAACAGACATTTTTTGGCTCGAATCATTCGGTGAATACTGAATCGTCGCGCGTCGCTCGATAGGTAAATGCTGAATGTGTGGACGAAAGATCGTGCTGTGATATTTACTCGACTTATTTGCTCAATCGAATAAAACCGTATGTGTGTACGGAGCATAAGAGATGTTTTTTTAGGTAAAATTAATTGGTGTTTTGAATCATATGGTACAAGGGACTTGTGTCTCCTCCCACCTATCTATCGTATGGTGAATGAAGAGAACCAACGACCCTATTTACTGGAAACGAGGCATTCCATCTTAGTCCTCAGCAGTGACAACGTATCTGCATTTCGATTGTTAATTGAGGATAAATGAAGGTATCTATGGGCCACAGCTACTTACCATCTGGTGGAATATATGCTCGTTCATCAATCTATTCTATAAAAAAGAGCTCACCCCAGTCCTCTTGTCTTTGATATCGATCCTGCCGTCCCAATAACCTTCTACAGTGGCAATCGTATCCTTTCCTTTCTTGATCCTGCCGGAGATCGCGTTTGTCTGATCAGCGCCACCTAGGAAAGACTGTAACAAACGTTTAGATTAGATTTTTGGGTTAACATAATCTGTCTTACTACAAAAAGTGGGTTATTAATTCGATTTAAATTATCGTTCGGTTCAAATTGTGATTTATGTAGTCTTTCTATCTAAAGACCTTCTTTACTTAAGGCACTTACTTGAAAGATATGCCTTAGCCGCTGCGCCATGACCTTCGTGAAATTTGACATTTGCTGTCAAACTGCACACTTAATATCTTAGTTCATTTATTCCCGCGAAACTTTTTCGTGAAACAGTTTCTAGTTTTCGTTTAAGACTAATTATAAACTGATTTTAAAATAACGCCGTTTAAGTTAATTTTTACTACGTAGTTCTTTTTCATAAGCTCATAGAAGTGTGGCCTTCTGCGGGCTGAAGACGTTTTAGACGTTGGAAGACGTTTTCAAGCTACCGGACTGGAAATGATACGATATTAATATCACAGGCGAGTACATCACTCACCTTCAATTTGCCGACGATAGTCCTTATGGCAGAATGGCTGGAGGACCTAAGCGCTATTCTCAATGACTTCAATAGGCTCTCCCAACGTATAGGTCCTAAGATGAACATGAACAAAACAAAGGTCGTGTGTAACGTCTATGTCACACTTTTGCCGGTAGTTGTTGGGAGCACTCGAAACTCGAAGATTTTGACGAGTAGATTTACCTGGGACAAATAGTCCTACTAGGTAAGTCCAATTTCTTCACTTTAACGAGCGAAACCAATGTCCGAGTGGTGTTGGACATTGGTTACTCTCGTTAAAGTGATGATTTGTCTTGATCGTCACGCTGACGTCACCTTTGATGCCGCTGCCAGTCACCTATCCGAGTATTCCATGTCTGGCATAAACGAGATGGTTATATCGCCATCTATCGGAAGCCTTCTAATTTTTGGAAGGAATTTTTCTAGCATATCTCATACTCGCCTCTTATAAAACACAGTAGTTTAGTAAGAGGCGACTATACATACTATTTCGCCTATTTCTCACGGCATTTGTATTCTAAGACGAAAAGGGGTAATGAAATGTTTTACACCTAATATATTCCATTTTACGTATTTCTATCTCTAGGCGATAATATTCCTTTTCTATTTAGCGTAGATAGCAAAGTTTCACTTTCTACAATCATAAACGCTGATAGAAAACTATAACAACTTATAAAATCAACGGTAAGATATGTCAGTCACATTAATTTTTTAACTGTCTTCAAAAAGAAGGAGGTGGTCAATTCGACTGTACATTTTTTTATGTTTTACCTCGGAACTTTCCCCGAGTGAACCGATTTTTACGGTTCTTTTTTATTTGAAAGCAGGTACTTCCGTATGGTCCCATACAAATTCAAGATAATGAGTCTGACAAGTAGGTTTTGAGTTATCATTAATAATGCGTATTTAATTGACTTCAATAAACACTGATGATGTTCTCATTTTATTGATACTGAAGTCGTTCGGGCAAAACATTTAACTTTACCATTTGTATTAACGACACAATATTTTTTCTTCAGTTGTTTACTGTATCGCTGTGTTGACTTTCCAACTAGTTGTATAGTATTCAATTAGTGTTAACGATTGGAGAATGGCTAGTACCGTTGGAGTCCGTCTGAGTCGGTACAATCCTCTTATGTATTTGTGCTGCTAAGCCTCAGCAAACTCACTACTGCTTTACGAGTGTTCTGTATTCTAAGGTATTCAATCTTGGTCTGGTATGACAAAAAATCTTTGGTCTTCTTTCTTTAAAGTTCCCTGGTCTCCTTCAGGTGCACTCCTAGCTCATTCGACTGATAGAACTTACAGGGTATACGAGATTAGGGTTTTTTTTTAACTCTGTTTATTAGATAAATTAATAACAATATTAAAAATGAGAGAGGCAGTAACGCGATGAATGTTTGATTGGAGCGTCTATTGTCTTCACAAACACTGTCTAGAAAGCTGTGTCAGTATTCTAGGTTCTAGAATCTAGGCCACTCAACTGGTGTTTACGGCAAACCAAAAACCGATATTTCTGGTTGGTTTGTGATATTATATTCCAGTGGGTGTGGTGGGAGACGACAGATGAAAATAAACCGGATATGGGCGGCAACGTCTTAATTTAAAGGCACACTAGTATCACAGCTTAGAGACCTTACAGTTGGGAACTCAGATGAAGTAAAAAAAGGTAGATACAGCGCGGCCTTTGTTATTGGTGAAGCCAAAAAAACTCCGCACCTTTATATAAGTACACGCGTTCACGCACATATATGCATGAAACTACGCTCATTTTCACTCAGTACTTCCCGGGGCGCCGTGCAGTAAATTTACCCACAAAATGCCGTCCTGTGTAGTTAAATGATGCAAATACGATACTAAAGTAAAGAAAAAGTCTGAAGCAATATAGTTTTACTCGTAAACACTCATTTAACTATATTTTAATTTGTTATTCCAACACAATTTTTAAAGGTTATTCGAAGCACGAATGTCAATGTTTGAAGCAAGATTACGTAACGGGAAAATGTTACCAGTATTTCTTATTTCTAATGGTCCAAAATTTGGGTAGTTAATTTTAGGCTAAGTTATAAAAATATATGTAGTCAGCATATTTTTTTTAATTAGTTGTTATTATGTTACATCAAATTGAAGTCAAGGTGAATATTGCATTTTTTAAGTCACTGATGTTTCTGTTTTCATTGTTGAGTACTTACAAACTACTTTATTATCAAAAAATATTTATGATTTTAGGCTACCAACCAATATTTTAATAAGACATGAATTTTTTACATGGTGAGCCATGCTGCAATTATACTATTAGTAGTAGAGTTATAGCACAAATAGGTCGACTCGACTGGGAAAGGACCACGCTCTCACAGAATACCAGCGTAAAATAGTAGCTTAATGCTGCTGTTTCGTATGGTGAGTGTAGAGA
>DWHP01007445.1:0-10946 GCA_018247895.1 Parnassius honrathi
TACATCGGTGACGTCAGCTCACGTATGATACACTTTCTTACACATACACACCCACACTACCTTTACATAACTCTGACTTCGCCTTGTGGTCGACCCTACTCCCTACTCCGGAACTAGGTAAGTTGTCTTGCTATAATAATTCTCCATAGGCCATTGGGGCCCTCCCCTCTGTTGCTCATCGAGCTGGTTACTTATGGGCCCTAACCTAGTCGACCGTTGTCGGGACAACTCAGGGCCGTATATTTAAAATTCCCATATTGATGTAAGTATTTATAATTATCAATATATCGAAAATTCTATATTTAAAAAAATATCAACAGTTTTAGCTTGAACCGATTAGTTCAAGCTAAAACTGTTGATCTGACTATCGTAACCCACTCGGTATATATAGTTATAAGCTTATAAGGTATATGAGAGTAATTTTTGAGTTATACGAAAGTGACCATATTAGGCTGAGGTAAACGTTTATACTGGTAATGTTTATTACATTACTAGATCATTTAAAAGATACTACTAAATGTTCTGTTACTCTTGCATACTTGCAAAGTGTTCATATTATTTGTTGCGTAGATTAGATTGTACTAACTATGGGATATGTTATGAAAGTTAAAAAAAAATTCTATTGAAATAGACGAACGTCTTTGTTTTTATGGTAGTATAAATTACTTCTAATTCTAATAACACAAGCTTTGATTAAGATTTAGAAAATATAAGTGCACCTAAATTAATAAACTGAATTTACCTGAACAGCCAACTTTGCAGGTCTTTCGAACCAATCCCTCTCGCCGCTCTTTACTGGCAGACTGCCGTGCGCGATAAGACCCGTGGCGATCAACTCACCAGAGTGTACAATTGGGAACCACGGGAGGAGAGTGCTCGATGTGCAGGGAGTCTCCGACGTCATATTGTAATAATAGTGACGACCTGAGTGAAAGTTAACCACAGTTAATAATGATGATGAGGTTTGCATAGCCTAGTCCAACCACAGCGACTACGTTTTTGTTCGTGTCGTTTAAATGTTTATTTATACCAGGCTTCGACTAAGATCGAAGAAGAATGCTTCGTTTAAAAAAAAAGTCGTCGGGTACCATGCTTAGCTGCGTCCCCAGCTGCACATGCTGCTACTTTATGCTTTTATTCTACGAAGTGCTTCCCCCTCGCGCCGATACTTTCGAGCTACAGCCATAAACGACTACAGCGTGTCTACACCACATTAGTCTGCAGCTGTCAGTGTGACTGCTTATCATATGGTTCCAGTTCAAATTCCGGGTCTGGCCAAAACCAGTTATTGGGTTTTTCTGACAAGAAATTCTCAGGTCGGTCATTCCGTTTTGCCGTTTCATCTGATTATGAATTCTCATACAGAGGGCATACAGCATGCAGTAGTGCTTCAATATACTCTGGTGCACTACTGGAGAACATTATTAAGCGTTATTCGACAAGATTGTACGTTGGTATTCTCACAGAGTACCAGCGTAAAATCTTGTCGAAAAATAACAGCTTAATATTGCTGTGTTGCGTATGGTGAGTGTAGAGAACCGGAGATCCGTTTTACTGGATCGATGTATTCTATCTTAGTCCTCAGGGGTGACAACGCATCTGCATTTGGATTCTCAATCAAGGTTAAATGTAGATGTCTTTGCAATTTGATTCTAATTCGATGTTAAATGTAAATGTCTATGGGCCACAACAGCCACTTGCCAGCGGGTGGACTGTGTGCTCGTTTGTCGCCCTTATTCTATTAAAAAAAGATTGGAGTTAATGATCGCTTTCCAGCAGCGATTTCATTTCCGCAAGATGATGGGCCTGTAGTAGTGCAAATTCTGCGTGTTACCGCAGGCTCGTACAACTGAACTTTAATAAAAAGTAAAGAATCAAGAACTAGCAACCTACTTCAGTTAAAAACATATTTTAACTTAGCTTTTTATTGTATTGTGAATTTTTAAAGTCTAATAACTTTGAGCTTTCGGATCCGCAAGCTGGAGCGGCTGAAATCTCATAAACCTTCAAATGATGCAATGTAGGGAGATGCAGTGTTGGGGATACAAGTACGACAATAAAAACTCATCTGAACCCAAAAATTAACAATTTGTGTTTATGCACGTTTACTCCAGGGTCCGAAGCCAGGTTGACTTTTTTTATAGGATGGGGTGACAAACGAGCACACAGTCCCCCTGATGGTACGTGGTTGCTGTGGCACATAGACATCTACATCCATACTCGATTACGAATCAAAATGCATTGTCACCCGTGAGGACTAAGATGGAATGCCTCGTTTCCAGTAAAAAAGGTCTCCGGTTCTCTACACTCACCATACGAAACAGAGCTGTATTAAGCTACTATTTTACGCTGGTATTCTGTGAGAGCGCGGTCCTTCCCCGGTCGAGCCGACCCATTCGTGCTACAACTATAGTACTAATATAACTGCAGCATGGCTCTACCACGTAAAACACTGACTACGTAATAATTTAATTTTAGATTAATAAATCAATGCCAACCAAGTTTCCCTGATACAGAAAACCACTTTTACTGTCTGCCTTTTTATTTATTTAATCACACTCACCCATCCAAGGAATACAGGCTTGACGTGTGAATACGCTGTTTTCGACGTCAGTAGCATTTTTGGAGATATTTATTAGCTCTCCGTTGAAGCCTGTCACCCAGACGGCATTTTCACGCAATACGTCTGGTGAACGTTCGAAGGCCTTAATGCGTTCTTCCTTGCTCATCTTAAAAGTCTCTGTAGTGATAAACAAGATATATTATTTGAATTGTTTTTCGGTATTCAAATAATTGCACGAACTGATTCATAAAATATTGTGGTTGCATGGGGAAATGTAACAAATTAGAGCCTACTTCACATTTTTTTCGATCGAGAGAATTACATGTTACCGTGTTTTCCTTTTATGCAGTTCAAGATCATTTATAGTGAATAAACATATACCAACAATTTGGTTCGTAATCTATAAAACTTAAAGAAATATGTTAAGTAGAAAAATCGCCAAATTTTCGAGTTGTAACCTTAATAAAGAAGTCGCTTATTCGCGGCTCAGCGCCATAGTCTTGAAACATTTGCTGTCAAATTCCATACAATATACAATTAGGTAGGTATATTAGTTCGCGTCGTAAATTCTTTCATAAAACTTCTAGTTTAGATTTAGATTCTAGTTTAAATCTGATACTAATAAACTACTTTTTGCTTTAAGGCCGGTGGAATGTATGTGGTGTTATTAACAATGCAGCGAATTCTATAAGGTCATGAGTCCTTAGTTACTATTTCGATCACGATAAGTTCGCATCATCGATCACTAATTAGTGATCGATGGTTCACATGTAGTCAAGCGCTGGCCGCTGGCTTAAAATACGTAAAAATTGTTTGCGCGAACGTAGACTATTCTGTTCTAGTATTCAGTGTAAAGTCTAAGCAAGTATGCCCAACGTTCCGGAAAATTTGTGATCATGTCGTAGGTAGCCCCAACCGTTACATCGGATTTGAAGGACCACAAATCCTCGCGAAAGAACATCGATTCTTACCAAGGATGATACGTTAGGATATTGAAATTAAAAAACATCCTAATTTCAATAGAGAAGGAGGCTGGGTAGTACCACCAGCTTGGGACCCTGTAATTAATAAAATTAAAACTAAAACCAACCAAACCACTGCAAGACTTCAAGACATAGTAAGTTCACTCTGCATTGATCGGACCATAAACAATAATTAAAAAGCTGAAGGTACTCCGGGTTAACTTTGACATCGGGACGTCGGTCACCTCAGTCTCCCGTGACCATGGGTGTTGAAAAGCACCCGAAATATCGGGAATTAAAAACCAATTAAAATTAAACGCGATAAAATCCGTAGAATTAGTTTTATCACAGATTGGAAATAATCAGTGAGTTTTAATCAATGTGTAGTGTTCGCGTAACGGGGGTAATCTGCGGCGTAAATATAAGAAATCATTGTGTAAGTATGCGCAAATTTGCAAATGTTTGTCACAACGACAGCGACAGTCAAAACATATAGGCATGTAAAGTATGTTCGTTTTAATGTATTCTACAATGCATTAAAAAAAAACTAGCGTTAAAATATTCTGAAGAGTATCCAGAGGCAGTGTTATGTATCTGGTAATGTGGTAATGCGGTCACAAGGCAAATACTCTTTCCCATATCCAGCTGTTTATGTATATGTAACAAAAAGCAAAGTTTGAAATAAGACTAAAGGAGATCGACTTGCGTGAAATTTCATTCATTGCTTATTGTAATGGTTAATGCTTAAAAATCACCTTCAGAGACGAAGTATTGTTGAATAGTCCAAAAAGTTGTAGTTACTCCGGAAGAAGTGTTGGTTGTCCATTCGGTCCATCCTTGAGTGGGCCAGTCCATTGTGGAGCCAGTGATTTCATCTTTCGGGATCTGAAAGTAATTTTATATTGGAAGTCAGCTCGATAACGCTGTGGCTAAACTTTTGACTGTTCTGCTGCGGGGTAGCGACTTAGGACACCAGACGGAACAGGTGTTTTTATGTGTTTTACGAGTTCCGCGTCCCGGGCACAGAATGTTCGTCAGTTAGGTATTCGTGTTAGTTAGTCAGGTAGGTAGGTTTTCGACTTTCCAATGATCTGTAGCTCTCAGTACCTGTAACACTTAGTTAATCTAAGTGTTCTATTTTGTTAAACTTGGCACGGAGCACAAAAAATTTACAATTATTGTAGCTAGTATGGTTATATTACATAATTATCTACTTTTCGAAACGATTTCGGCTTAGCTCATAAAAATCAACGTCGACTTCAGAAAATGCCTAAAGTTCTCTCTCTTTTGATGACAATAGAAAAATACAGGTAAACAGATGAAGGGGTTACGTAACATTTTTAAGATTTTTTTTGATAAACGAAGAGATATGTGCTAAACAAATACGGTAATCACATAGCACAGCATTTAGCGTTTTTTTATTTAAAATTATTCAAATCTATGTTTTTCTAGAGCAGATGAAGGAGGTAAGTGCGAGCGAATGCATCGTCGCACTGGGTTACTAATTATTATGCATGAACGTGTTATGTCCTGCTCCCGTACTTATCCGTTTCATTCATTTCGCATCGTGTTCACGTGTTTAATTGCGCCATAACATGACGAGTGAGACGTTATTTTAATAAAACAAGTTTATTTGTTCATTATATTTTACGATAATTACAAGACCTAGACGGTACCTACTTGTACAATTTGTAATAAACTCTTCTACTTCGCATGATTCAAACGACAATGATTTGTCAAAATAATGTCGTTTCTGACTTTAAAACCTTCCATATAGTTAAGTGTAATGGAACCAAAGGGGTCAACAGCTGGCTGACTTCATGAAGAAGGAAGGACTCTTCAAGATGAACTCTTTTTTTTAGAAGATCCCGATAATTTTCTTCTCGAATAACAAAACCGTTTTCAATGCCTAGATTGCGATACAGTGATCGATATGAAGGACAAGCACGTGGAAACTGTCCCTGCGGTCGGTCCTAGTTCCGCAAGACCGGTCGCGGAAGAACCAGAAAACGTACAGACGTTACAGCAAATATAACAGCATACATGTAAGCGAATAGACAGATCTCCAAATACATGCGGTGAGACTAAAGCAACTTGAATAAAGCTCGCATTGAAGAATCGATCGAACAGAATCAAAGCTCCAAAATCTTTGCCAGAGATCTGTCTGCCAGAAAAGCCAACTGTCGAAGTTGAAGACCGAATGTGGTAACATTGCTTCTGGGACACCTGAGATTTTAAATGAGGTTGAATGGTTCTACGGGCAGCTCTACACGTCATCGGTAAAGCCACACGCAAGTGTAAGGATCCAAGAGTAAGTCTACTCCGATACTATTCCTATGATATCCCGAACCTCAGTCTGAACGAGATTATAAAGACTCTTCAGCGCCTTTAAAACGGCAAGACCCCGGGCAACGATAGAATTACAGCGGAGCTTCTGCAAGTGGGTGAAAAACCAGTA
This sequence comes from Parnassius honrathi, assembly GCA_018247895.1. Classification (NCBI taxonomy): domain Eukaryota; kingdom Metazoa; phylum Arthropoda; class Insecta; order Lepidoptera; family Papilionidae; genus Parnassius; species Parnassius honrathi. The sequence goes on from DWHP01007445.1 coordinate 5,984, forward strand.
CTAGAAATCCTTTAGAACCTTTGGCCTTCTGACGATATAGTCCTTATGGCAGAATCGATGAAGAATCTAAGCACTATGCTCAATGAACTCAATAGCGTCTCCAAAGGTTTTTACACGGTAGAGCCATGCTGCAGCTATATTGTGGTTACCCAGAACAAATAATGCGAGTAGGTAAGTCTAACTTCGACTGAGAGGTAAATCGGCGGATTCAACTCGGCTGGGCAGTGTTCGGGAGATTACGATACATCTTCTCGTTAGGTACATCTAAAAACTTGAAAAAAAGTTTGTACAACCGGTGCGTGTTACCAGTGATCACTTATGGATCTGAGACGTGGTCCTCCATTGCTCGCCGTATAAAGAAACTCAAGTTCGTTTAGCGGGCTATGAAGAGGGCTGTGCTCGGAGTTTCTCGGCGTGATAAATTATATTTAGTGGCGTGATAAATTATATAGAAATAAGTATATTTGCAGCAGAACTTGAATAATAAACATAGCCCAACGGATTAGTAAGCTGAAGTGGCAATAGGCTGGTCATATATAACTCGGAGAACCGACAGCCGATGGTGAAGAAAGGTACTCCAGTATCTCGTACGAGGTGCCTCGTACCGGTAAGCGAAGTCTGGGGCGATCTCCCCACTGGATGGAGTGACCTAGTAAAATATGCCATCGATAAGATCGATAAGTGCCGATATATGGTGGCTTAGGACTGTGCTTTATGGAATTCCTTGTGGTGGCCTATGTTCAGCAGAGGATGTAATGATGATGATGTTGAGAAGAAATTTAGAAAGTGGGATATGTATATTAAAAAAGAGGTCAAGTATAAAATATTGATGTTGAATGTGGTGATAGAAAATATGGAACGATTTCTGAAAAAAGCTAATATTAGAGGAAACTGATAAAATTTGTAAAACCACAATATTAATATACTATTATCGAAACATTGTCGGCCAAGATTAACCTACCTAAAACGTCAAAATAAATATTTTTTGTTTATTTTACTGCTAGATATCCCGTTCATCTTTACTTTAGATTTGTAATTGCAAATTAATTAAGCGATCCATGAAAGAGTTAAATCACATGCTTTTTTCAATAAATAAATATTCTTACAATTTTTTTTAGTTTTTCTCCATATCAGTATATACTTATAATTGACATCTTTACGCATAATTAGTTATAAAAAAATACTCCAAAAAGCATTATGGCTAAAAAATAAGAAACAAAACTTCATGATCCATTTTCTCAATATTTACAAATTGTATCATATCCCCTTCATCCACTCATGTCTTCAATTATTACTTATGTAAGTAATACATAAATAAAAGGTTATAAGTAGGGCTAATTATTTTGAGTTTGATAGTTAAATGAGACTCTGTGCAGGTACCTACGTTACTTTAGTGAAATGTTTTGATTCTTTGCGGTTAACATTTCGCGAATTGCTTAAAATAACGAGAGAGAAGGTGAGAGCTTGGTACAAAGTTCAGGACTAATTAAGACTCAATTTTAACACAGAGCGGTGCCGTGATGTTTCTAGGCGCGGACTTTTAACTAACTTCTGCATCTCCTGTAGGGTGTAATTATTACTTACAGCTATTTGCAGACCAGCAATGTTTCCGTCCACGTCAAACATCGTGCACACAATCCGTTCTCCTGGGCAGTACATGACGAGACTAGACAAAGGGCCTGACGGCCGTTCCGTCAAAGTCCAGTCTTCGGACGTAGCGTCATCTACAGTGCGTGGTAACTCGAAGAAGAAGTCCGTTCCAGGCCACAAACCGATGTCGAACTTGACTGCATCACATAAAAAGATAAAAGAAGATGCATATGTCTATTTAACAGCCCTGTTTTGGTGTGGAAATGATTTTGAGAAAAAAAATCCTTTATCCAACACCGTTATCAGCTGAATGGATTTTCAATAATGTAATCGTTTAATTTAATCACTTGTTGATACTAATTCTTTCACGCTTCAATTCAACAGCAATGTCGTGTCATGTAGATACAAGTAGGTAAGCGATGTAAGTGATAAAAAAAACAATCAGTGCCATATTCGGTGGTCAATGGTCGTATTATTATATTAAAATTAGTGTCTACTATCATAATTGTTAAAATTAACGGTTTTTATCGTACCAATTAGATAGTTGTTTGTTAGAATTATTAAAAAATATCGAAACTCGAAAATTCGATTACAGTTGAAATGTCAATAATTGAATTATTTAAAAAGTATTCATAGAATTCAATTATCATCCAATCTGAGTTGAGAATTATATGGGGTTCTTTCATCTAGAGGATGTTTTAAGAGGCGACTATGCATAATGCCATTATGGCCTCTGACAATCGTGTAGATAACCATATCAATATTAGTGGCAGCTCAACGCTGCTTTCTTTTGTATGGTAATTGTGGAAAACCGGAGAACCTTTTTACTGGAATCGAGGCATTCCAACTTAGTCCTTACAGATGATAATGCATCGCATTTTAATTCGTAATCGAGGATAGATGTAGATGTCTATGGGCTACAGTAACCACTTACCATCAGGTGGACTGTGTGCTCGTTTGTCACCCTATCCTATATTAAAAAACACAGACGTAAAAAACGGACTGAATAAGAAGATTGAACTATAAGAATTGATAGAGCTTATTGAGAGTTGAAGTGGCATGAGGTAAATGAGCAATGGATAGAGTAATTTTAAGTGCTGTACAACGCTTTCAGCCGCGGAGGAAAACACCTACCAATCCTGCACAACTAAAAATTGAAAATGTTTCGGGGATTTGTGAAGTACTTTCACTAATTAACACTGGAGCTGCACCGCGAAGACACATGAATCTCGACTCGAACAACAGGGTAACTGGATATATTTTGTATAATAAAGGATATGTGTGTGTGTGTGTGTGTGTGTGACAAAGGAGCACACAGACACAGTATACAGACCACCTGATAATAAGTGGATGCTGTGGCCCATAGACATCTACATCTATCTTCAGTTAAGAATCAAAGTACGAATGCGTTGTCACCTCCGCGCAATAAGATGGAATGCCTCGTTTTCATTAAAAGGGTTTCCGGCTCTCTACAGTCACCATACGAAACATAGCTGTGACGGCGCGGTCCTTCCCTGGTCAAGCCGACCCTTTCTTCTACAATCATAATATAGCTGCAGAGCGGCTCTACGTACTGTAGGTTATCCTCATAGATTGATATATTGGATCAAAAACTTAAATAAAAAAATTAAATCAAATTGCTTAGTTAATATTATTTAAAGAATCACCTCGAAGTCCACTCGTCCATGCCCCTGAAACTGAAACAAAATTAAAAAGTGTTTGAGAATGGTAATTTCTCAACAAAGTTTTTGCATTTTCTCTAATGAATTAAATGAATACCCAATTGCTTACCTATAATATATACAATTAAGTCAATAAACCCGCTAGTAGCATATCATGTTACAGAAATAAATGGAACGATTAAATTTGGAATTTTAAGGATTAACAAATGTCTGTTTCTGGTTAAGTAACAGTAAAGTAGGCCATGTTTATGTTAACCAGATGAGTTCAAAAGCTTTGTTTTACATCTATGACTAAAATATACTTACATAGTAGCTACTACATTGGTCAAAAATTTGCGTTGTGGTTTTCTTATACTAAGTGATGATTTTTTTAGCATGACTCACGACGTACAGACATTATTTGATTGTATTCATGATTTATATTTATGCAGTTTTTTATTTAATTTATGCCAAAAAATTTTTTTCTTTTTTCAATATAGTGTTAATATATTACAAGTGATAGTTAGCACTGAGCAACAGGCGTTTCAGAAGAACATTAGGTACCGTTGCCGTTATAGCTTGTTACAGTCCACTGCTGAACGAAGGCCTCCCCCATAGATTATCTAATAGGGGGGATATTTAGTTTTAGTTTTACATAGTTGATACGGTTGACAAGTGGGTTGGAAACCGCAGTTCTTTTAGTCGTTATGAGGAAGAAGCTGCTGCCCATCTCATGCCTGTCTCCCTCTGTCGCCTCTTGCGACATCCACGCGTTGATATGGGGGAGTGTGTATTTTTACACCGCCACTACATGGTATAGAAAAGAAAGGAGACTAGGAGAAAAATATTGTTTAGGTATAAATTAACTAATTAAAAAATTTTTACCTATTATTATTATTAATAAGATAAAATATTTTAACTACATCAAACGAGGAGGATATATTTAGTAGTAAGATGATCCAGCTTTGCCAGGCGGCCTGGCACTTTTCTCGTTCGAAGGCAAAGCCAGCCATTCGGCGAGAAAAGTTAGCAAGTTGGTGGTGATGACAATGAACAGAAGATTAGTTTTAATAGCTTCCACTTACCATATGTGCCACAGAGTAAGGCCAAAAACAGTACTAACTGCTTCATTTTGTAGTTGGAAAAGATAGAGAACGGAGTGAATGTTGTGAATAAGGATCTGATATATAAAGACCGTAGATGGTCGTCTTATCCTTCAATCAAAGCATGCAAAATAAATCGCTGATAAGATTATAGCTAATGAAGATATCTATGTGTAGCATCTCTTACGGAATATAATGGCGACAGTGGTGAATTATACATTTTGCTACTTACTCTCGTTTTTCATATTTCGTGGGATTTCTAAGCGGAATCACAATAATACAAATTAATTGAATTATTACCGAATTGTGACGTGTTTGATAAATTACGCTCCTCTTAAATAATAAAATTTAAAAATGTAAAATAAACAGGACTTCGGCTTTACAATCAGTCCAAGACTGCTACCGTTTGAGCAGAGGACTGCGGATATTAATACAGCTGTGTGAACTATAGTTTTTGCGTGGAGACTTCTTGTTTGTTTTGCAAATTTTTGAAATCACTGCGTCAAAGAGCCATCATCGAGAAAAGCAGATGTTGTCAAGGCGATAATCAATCGCCGAGAATCCTATTGGTTGGCAACCTAGTAACAAGTACTGTTTATTGGTTACGCC
>DWHP01007446.1:0-10946 GCA_018247895.1 Parnassius honrathi
GTAGATGTCTATGGGCCACAGCAACCACTTACCATCAGGTGAACTGTGTGCTCGTTTGTCACCCTATCCTATAAAAATAAGAATAGGTCTAACGTGATAACACGTGGATCATTAATACTTTAAATAAGAACAAAAGAATAATTACCTAGTAGGAAAACTACTTTAAAAAACCAGCCTTCGAATAAAATAATATTTTTCTTGATTTCAGGTAGTTTATTTCACTGCGCTGTTTCCATACGTGGTGCTGGTCATTTTATTCTTTCGTGGTGTGACTTTACCCGGGGCTTCTACTGGAATCTTGTTTTATCTTACCCCTGATTTTAGCCAATTGGCTAACGCACAGGTAATGAAACCATATGCTTCCAACACTTTGACAAATATATTTTTATTCGCAGATCTTGCTTACGTGAAGTTACTTATTAAATAATAATTTTTAGTTGGCACAGATAAAATGAAAAATATTGTTGAGATAAATAGTAACATAGCTTAATATTTTAAGGTATGGGGAGATGCAGCAGTTCAGATATTCTTCGCGCTCAGTCCTGCTTGGGGAGGTCTCATAACACTTTCATCATACAATAAATTCTCCAATAACTGTTATATGTAAGTAAGAGGAACTTTAATTTGCGAACATAAAATTTACAATTCTATCTCCTTATCAAACATTTTATAAGTGAAGAAGATTTGACGTAATACGTTGTTGGCCAGCAGGTGATAAATTTAAGCTTCATGCTCGGCAGTCGATCATAAAGTTGCCTTATTTAAGAAAGTTTCAAATCATTGAATTTGTTAATCCACATGCGCACTTTGTATTTTGTGATATCAATCAAAATAAAATAAATAAATAAAATAAATCTAGCCACATGGAATTCATATTTTACAAATCTTTTTTACTGTTGTCTTTTTCAACCGATCACAATGTTTTGAATATTTTTCTACCCCGCGAACCGCGAAACGTTATAATTAATGTTAAAAATATATTTTCCATTAGGTCCATTTCGATATTAATAAGCGCCTCAATAAAAAAAATTATTCTTTCAGAGACTCGCTAATAGTGGCGGTATCGAATATAGCCACTTCGTTCTTTGCGGGGCTCGTCATATTTTCTGTGATCGGTTTTTTGGCGCACGAATTGAACGTTGACGTGGATCGTGTCGTAGATCAGGGAGCTGGGCTCGCTTTCATCGTGTACCCGGAGGTTGTCACCAGGCTTCCAGTGGCGCCCCTCTGGTCTATATTGTTTTTTGTGATGTTACTGACACTTGGTCTCGATTCACAGGTACGTTGTAGACTCATGTATCCTTTTTACGTTGACTTTGGATACATATATTATGTATTTATAATTTTTTCAAATTTGCATAAAATGTCTTTGATGAACATAATTATTAATTATGGATTTTGTAATATGTAGGACACTTACAATAGTGTCTGTACTATTTAGATATATTTTTAACTGCGAAGTCCTTGTACCAAAATGCCCTCAAAAATGAGGGGAGGCTACTCTCCAGGAACTCTCCTGAAACTTACGTGTAGCATGTATAGGCATTACTTTAATAAATTTACTATTATTTTTCAATGTTATGGACTATTAACTTCTTCAGGTTAAAGAAGTGCGAAAATTAGCAAATTGGTTCACTTTTAGAGACGCGTCTGTGTCTCTATGTCTATCACAGGAATTTTCTCCGGGACTACTTGACGTTGATGATCGAAATTTGGTAGGGATATATTTTATCAATTAATTAACAGCTTACATAAAAGACAATTGCCTCATAAGGGGAATTTCACCATAGTGTTGGCGGGTTGAACACTGCAGGTTTTTTAATAATTTTGATCTTTTATCAGGAAAATGTTGTTAAACACCTCCTGTTTTAGTTTCCCTCTACACGGTAAACACCGCCGGTGAGTGTAGCCCGTTATAAAAAATGCTTGAGTTTTACTACTTTTTTTACTATTATGCTGCAGTAAACTGCAAAACTGAAATGTTATGCCTTTATTAGTCATTTACACGTCCTTGATGAGTTTTTACAACTGATTATGCTGCAGTGCACCATTATAAATTTATAATAACAAAAATTCACGTACGACTTTCCCCGCACTACTAAATCACAAAATGGTGAATTATGTTCGTCAACCCATGTAAGCGGCGACAAGGACGCGCGTCTATGCGACTTCTGCTGTCTTATTATTACGATTTCTGTGGTTGTCACACTTAAAGAATAAGATGGAATACCCGTTACCAGTAATAAAGGTCTCCAGCTCTTGTCACTAACCGTAAGAAACACAACAAGTAGCATTACGCTGCTATTTCACGATGGTTTTCTTGCATAATACATCTGTAGCGTGGCTCAAACCAGGAGAGGGTGATATGAATCATATACCTACAGATACAATATCGTACAATATCTACTAAATCTGTAAATCGGCCGAAAGACTAACTAACTATACGAGGGCGACACTAAAAGATTTTAGAACTGGCCACTTGTAAACGATGTAATAAAAAAATAAATTAAAATTTTGGAAATGGAACTCCTTACAAATATTAATGTGTATGTATTTTATTAATTTGTCATTTATTTACGATTTGGCGGCAAATTGAAAACTGTCTGTGTCACGTCAGCATGAATTTAACTCGAGAAAATTTTCATACAAAATTTTTTTTATGACTTTCGATGTTATTTTAAGTCAACAAGAAAGTTATCGTAGACTTCTATTGGCCTTACACGATGAAGCTCCATCTTGTGCCACTGTTTATGACTGGTTTAATAAGTTTAAACGTGGTCGCACTAATTTCATCGATGATATGCGTGAGGGACGGCTTTCTGCAGCGACGACTCAAAATAACATCAGTGTTGTGCGGCGTATGATAGAGACTGATAAAAGAGTGACTTATCAGCTGATTTGAATGAACTCAGGCATCGGTATAAGTCAAGTGCACAAAATCCTCCATGAACACCTCAACAATCAACACATGTGACGAAAGCGAATAATTTATTGTTATGATCCTGAAACTAAAAGATAGTCCGCTGTCTGGGTGTTGCCATCCAAGGAGTTGCCAACTAAAGCGAAGAGAGATTGAAGCGTGGGAAAAAAGATGGTGGCCTCGGTCTTCGAAAAAACAGGTTATCACGCAACAATTATTCTAGAGCGGGAGTGGCCAACTTGAGTAAACCCAAGATATATTGTTTACTGACGAAACCCTGTGCGATCTACCTACTTCTCAAAATTTTAAATGAAACTTTAGAGTTCAGTATACAGTGTAGTATTTTTTACTTAATAAATAGGAAAAACGTAAAATTAAATAAAATTGTTCAACACATCTCTTCAAAGTTGGATAGTTCGCGTCGAAAACCAATGTCCAGAAATCTAGAGCAGACTAGCTTTTAGAAATATGTCGATCCAGCCACGATCGACTGGACTAATAGCCGCGATCGACCAGTCGATCACGATCGACCGGTTGGCGACCCGTGTTCTGGAGGATCGAAAAACAGTTACTGCAGAGTGGTACATTAATAATTGTTTGCCACTTGTCTTGGAAAAAGTTCAGGAGAAAGGACCTCACGGTAGGATCCTCCTTCAGGAAAGTGCTTTTATTAGTGGTTCCGTCGGATGTAGCGATGTATTGATGTAAATGGACACTAAAACTAATAACTTCTTAGGTTGTTCAGTTTTTGATTTTATAAGAACCTTCGTTGAGAATTTTTGCGTGGCATGAGTCTAAATATGCCGATCAACAATGTAAATTGACCACTGTAACACCATATGTGGGTACATACACTGATTATTGCGCAAATAAGGAATTAAATTTTTTTATTACAACCACTGATTATTGCGCAAATAAGGAATTAAATTGAAAATTGAAATTCAGTGTCAGCCTCGTATAATAGATACTGCCGAAGTACAACGTCGGCTCAGAGACCATCATACCTTATCAGAAGGTTAGAATTTCGAACGAGTTACGAGCACGCGAAAGAATGGGAGATACCAGGGTGGTCTGAAAAGTTTCCAATCTCAACGTGAAGATGGTAGCACTCGCCAATAAGGGTTAGTGAATGTAGTTGTGCATCTTTTGATAGTTACACACTAAAATTTCAGCTATTTTGGACGCGTACTTGTTATTTGACAGTCGTTTGAGTGAGTCGATGTGTGTTTTTGTGAAAATGGAAAAAAATTGAGTATCGAGCTGTCATTAAATTTTTGGGTTTTGAAACGCTATACGCCTACGCAAATCAAAGATAAGTTGGATTTTGTGTACGGAGACTCTACACCATCATTTACCACAATGAAATTTTGGGCAGCTGAATTTAAGCATGATCATGATAGCTTGGGAGACAATGATCGTTCGGTATATCCAAAAACTGTAACTACTGACGACAACATCGCTAAAGTTAACCAAATGGTGCTAGACGACCGCCGAAATAAACTAAGACAGATAGCAGATGCTATAAAACTGTCCAAGGAACATGTTTGTCACATACTATGCATGCAAGATTTAGGCATGAAAAAGTTGTCTGGCCGTTGGTAAATGAACATTTCCAACGCTCTGTTGGCGCAGTTTAGGCGCAATAAATATGAGTTTTGGCGCCGAATAATTACTTTACGAGTAGATGAAACTTGGATACACCATTATACTTCCAAAACAAAAATACAGTCGAAACAGTGGACTGCAAAGGGGGAACCGTCTCTAAAAAAAGGAAATTTTTCGACTGGAAAAAGAATGGCGACTGTTTTTGGGATAGTCATGGAGTTATCTTATTCGACTATCTTCAAAAAAGAAACACCATTACATTAGCATACTACGCATCATTACTTGAAAAATGGCCACATTTGCAGACAAAGTAAGTCCTTTATCACCATGACAACGCACCATCTCACACTTTAGCAGTCGTCATGGCGAAAATCCAAAATTAATTTTAGAATTACGGTTTGAACTACTTGATCATCCACCTTACTTACTAGATCTAGCCCTATGCGACTTATTTTTTCTCCCTCATCTAAAAATTGCGCCTGGAGGACAAAGATTTTCGTCAAATGGGGAGGCAATTACCTTGGTGAACAATTATTTTGCAGATAAAAATGCCGAATATTATTCTGACGGGCTAAAGAGATGGGAGCATCGCTGGGAAAAGTGTAGAGTTACAAGGAGACTAAGTAAAAAAATAAAAATAAATTTTATGAACAAATGTCTTGTATCTTTCTTAGGTCGTAAACTTTTCAGACCACCCACGTATTACCTATCTATACAAATAAATAAAATTGAAGTCTGTTTGTAATGTCAAATAACATCTTTTTACTAAATGCATATGATGGTATGCATACGGTAGCTATAACAAAAAAAACAAATTTTAAAAACTTTTGTCAGTCTGTCTGTTTGTCCGCGCTTATCTCCGAAACGGCTGGAACGATTTTAACGGGAGTTTCACTGGCTGATGGCTGATGGTATAAGGATTAACTTAGGTATTTGTTTTAGAAAGGTTTTACTAATTTTATCGCGTAATTATTTTTTTTTATATTACCGACGTTTCGCTTTATAGATATTTTAAACCTTTTGGTAGATAAGACTCTTTCGAATTGAGTAATATAGAGACCATAGTTAATACCTGTCTTGAAAATTTATGTAAGAGTTTCCCTCGGACCTAGGGTGTCTTAAATTGCTCTTATGGCTCTCTTTTGCAAAACAAAGATAGTTTCAATGTCAATCTTACCCCATAGCAAGATTCCATACGACACAATGCTACGGAAATAACTAAAATAACCTAATCTAGCCGTTTCAACACGTGCAAGGCTTCTAATCTTTTTACAGCAAATGCTGTCAACATTTGTGCAAAAAGTTTGGATCAATGAGGGTATCATTGTCTAAAATTTAAAAAATTGTAAAAAATTATCTCAATCATTGAAGATTCGCGTAACTGTGATTCCGAGAAAAAGTTAAACCAGTACAGCGAATTAATTTTGGTATACATATAGCTGTTACTTTGACATTATAAACATACACTTCAATTTTATTTATTTGTGTAGATTAAGGTTTGTTACTAAAGTCATTACTTAGCTCAAAATTGTAGCATTTATGTGAACTAATAACTTACGAAGAGGTACTAAAAGCGTACAATAAGCGCCTGCCGATTCATAATCGTAAAACAAGTACCTCGGTAAAAGCAGAATTAAATTTAATCACGAACTACCCTGCTACCTGCCCTGCGACAACAATGCTCAAAGAGGAGGGAAAGCCACCCTCAGTTCTCATTGACAGGGCGTCTCCATTGAGAGGAAAAGAACCATCCAACCTGACCCCCGAGATCACATAAACACAAGAGACTATCTACGAGAAAGGGTGGGTATCACAGGTCAAGATAATATTGTTCAGCGCTCCCTGTCGTGTGTCCAGTAATGTAGGACCCTAAGTGAATAAGATTCTGTCATTAACTACAGCTCTAAATATTTTAGACATTGTTATATCCTGTAACTAACAAAGGGGCGCTTTGTTACTGACACAATTTTTATTATTATTTATAATAAGAATTACAACTAGGTTACTTCTATAGTTTTCGGAGTATTAAACAAGGGATATAAAAAAGGGAACTTTTCCGATCTCACGTTCGATTGGTGCATATCTGATGCCTGATTTCTATTACCATCATCATTAGAGACCTTTGCAAGTCCACCGCTGAACGTATATGTAGGTCTCCCCTAAGCCCTAAGTAATGCCACAAAACACGGTCCTGAGCTCCTGAGCTAACAAAATAAATAGTCACGTCTCTAGTGGGGGGTCGCCCTACCTTCGTTTACCTACACGAGGATGCCTCTCGAAAAAATATCTTGTTAATCGGTTGTCGGTTCTTCATGTCACTATATCAACAACTGTTGAACCAGTAAATCAAGACTGAGTATAAAACACACAGTTCACGTGATGATATGTGGGTGCTGCAGCATATAGGCACCTACTCTACTACATCCCATCACAAGTACGCTGCTCTAAACATAGGCCTTCCCCATAGATTGCTACAAAATACGGCCCTGAGCTACCTCCATCCAACCAGTAAGTAAAATAACCTAAGAATGCGAATGCGTTTTTACCCCTACGGACTACTGACCTGCTACATTACACTGGTATTATGTAAGAGCGTGGTCCTTCCGGTCGGGCCGATTCATTAATGCTACAACCATAATACAGCTGCAGCATGGCTCTACCACGATTATAAGCGATCCGTAGTAATTGGTCTCGAAGGGAACAATGTACTTGCAAATAGTCATATACCACAATATTCATTTAATATCAGATCCTTGTACATTTTTTAACATAATGTTTTTTAAATTTAAATTAAAAAAGGAAAAACGCTTTACTTATTACTTATATAAAAATCGCCAGAAAAAATTTCTTATTATAGTCAACCAATACATACTTAAACATAAACCATAAACAACATAATTAAAAATGGTGTTGATTTTGACACAGAGAAATATCAATAAGGAATATTGATATGTGTTCAAATTATAGTTAATTTACATATCACGTACATATCTTTACAAAAATTCTCAAAACGAGTTAGATGTCTAGTTTATTTTCTAATGCAAATGTTACTGTTAGATCTAAACTAACATAACATTCCAAATGTTTCAAAATAACTTAATGTTTTAGTGTCACCTTGTGTAATATTTTATTCAGTAAGTAAGTACATGTACATCTTATGATACGACATCTACGAGAGTGATGGATTCTTTTACGTTGTAACTATATTGCAATAAAAGTGACTATAGAAATAACTGGAAATATAAAATTGTAGAAAACAAATTGGTTCTAAAATTTATTTGACTTAAAATTTTCACATCAGATCGGTTGCAGTTGCAGGCCAGTGTTGCTGCTTTAATTGCAAATGTGGCAACCAAGTGCAACGATTTTCACATCTGTAGAGATTTTGAATTTGTTATTTAATAATACTGAAATAATGATTTCATGGAAAAGGGGGTGTTATTAGTATTTAGTATTCCTGTCAGTATGTTCCCGGGGGAGAAGGATGTGAGGGTTCCCAGAGTGAGGTACCATAATAGTGGCTCGTGTCGTTATCGTCGTATAATTTTAATAGGTTACATAGGTTAATTTACTAGTGTCTATTATCTATATATAAATTTACTAATTTACTAACTTGTGTAGGCCAACTAGATTTACTAAAGATCGAATCCCAAAAAAATTATTCACGCTACTCGTATCATCCGAATATTGTTAGTAGTTCTTCCTTTCATTTTTTTCTTTTTTGCGCTGGTAGCAACAATATTACGGTTGCAGCACGAATAAGTCGATTCAACCGTGGTAGAACCACGCTTTCACAGAATATCAGCGTCAAAATAGCAGCTTAATGCTGCTGTGTCTCGCTTGGTAAGAGTACAGAACTGGAGACCTTTTTTACCGGAAACGAGGCACTCCATCTCCGACCTCAGGGGTGACAACGCATTTGCATTTGGATTTTTAATTGAGGATAAATGTAGATGTTTATGGACCACAGCATCTACTTCCCATCAGGTGGACTTTGTACTAGTTTGTCACACTTACTATATAAAAAAAAACTGTCATGCTCACTAGCCTTAAACTTACTTTTATTGTGTACATTAGGATACCAGTTATAAAATAACTTACCATAACCACTGACCACAGGGGCTATGCTGTTGTTTTAAATGCTACCATCGAAAAAAAAGTAATGTCTTCGTTTTTGTTTAATCTAAAACTCTAAAATAATACCACAGTAATTAATTATTCCAAAAGCAAATAACATAGCTACAAAACATACATTGAATCTCGATTGAATCGAACGACCATAGCTCGTGTACGAACGAGCGAGCGAACGCACCCGAACAATCCCGAGCGACGTTACGCCCTCCGATCCCGCACTCCCGCAGTCTAAGCTCGGCTCGGCCGCGAGCGAACAACTTACGAATTCACGTTCGTGCGCTCCGCGAAAACAATTGCCTCATTTTTTACATTTAAATTTAACGCGGTTTCTGAGCGCTACTAATTACAGTGTCACCCAGGCGAACGGGCCGCTAAAATCTATGCATACGTGACTAAAAATTCAAAGTCACGGAGACTTAGGTCATTTAGTTAAATTTAGTGAACAGAACGTTTTGTTGTTTGTAATTATTTAAAATTAAATCACAATGTCGGACGTCGAGTGGACGAATGATTTAGTAATAAGACTCATGATGGAGTACAAAAAGCGTCCGGAGTTATGGGACAGCTCGCACGACCTCTATCGGGTGCATACGGCGAAGTACGAGGCTTGGTCGGACTTGGCCAATGTGTTTGAATGCGATATAGTTGATCTCAGGAAGAAGTTGAACTCGATTTTCGCTTCGCACCGGCGCGAAAAGGCGAAAGTGCGATGCGGCGGCCGGTCCACATGGTTCCTCTACCCACATATGAGTTTTTTGCCGACGCATATAGAAAACGACGAGTCGAATCCAGCGGTAATTTGATTATTATATACATAACTCATTTATTTCTAACATTGTAATTTTCTCGGCACGTATTGCGTACATGTTTTTTTTTCGTTTAGTACACTGAGCTGACAAAGGAACTTACGGTCTACCTGATGTTAGTAGCTTACTGTAGTCCCTAGACTTCCTGCAGCCAACTTCAAACAAAGATGACTACTTTGATTATATACTTGTACGAGACAAGTATGTAATCAAAGGAAATCTATTGATGCGTTGTAAGCTCTGCCACACAGCATCCGAAACGTCGAGAATTAATAAGTTAAATTAAACGCGATAAAATCCGTAAAAAATAGTTTGATTTAAGGCTGTAAACCACATTTTGTGTTTGTCAAGTGGATACTTTAAGTTTTTATAAATAAGATGCTGTTGCTTTTCTTCTGTGACCTTTTCCTTATGTCGACATTTACTCAGAAGTACCTACGGGCTTAAATGAGTTAGTGGATTTTTCACTACACGGCGGCGTAGAAGGAGCCACTATAATTTATTTAATAGTGTTGTAGTGGATACATTTTAGGGCAATAATTATGTAGGTATTTTTGATTGATTTATCTCTTTTACGTGGTAGAAGCACAGTGCACCTGCAGCTATATTATGGTTGAAGCACGAATGGGGTTCGACCGGGGTAGGACCACGCTCTCACAGAATAACAGCGTACTCTACACTCCATAACAGCTTAATGCTGCGGTTATGGAGTGTAGAGACAACACTCCGTAGCTGTTGTGTTTCGTATGGTGAGTGTAGAGAACCGGAGACCCTTTTTACTGTTTAGTCCACAAAGGCGATAACGCATCTGCATTTTGATTATTAATCGAGGATTAATGTAGATGTCTATGGGCCGCAGCATTCAATTGCCATCAGGTAGACTGTGAGCTGGTTTGTCACCCTTATTCTATAAAATAGAATGTTCTCATAACGATTATCGACTGCGTAATATATTAGAGTGTGATATTATGTAGCAGTATAGATATATTCCAATCTCCAAGAGCCTGGACAATGCGACTAATATCAAAATGTTATACATAAAACGTTAATCTAGTGCTCAATAGTTGGTCTTTTAATTTTGTTGCATTTCAATATTTATCAGATTTATTGGAGCATTGCGTGACCCTGACACATTGATGTATATTTCATTTAGTAGGTAAATTGTTAATAAATGAATTACTTCCATATTGACTTGCGATAACGTGACCTTAGTCAATCTACTGCCAATTGTTTTAATTTAGGTATTGACCCTAAGAACAAACTTAATGAAATACAATACGAACGATAGCCATATTGTTATGTAAGCAATTTATTTCCAGAAGTATCTTCTAGATTTGTTTAGTTATTTGGAATTTACCCAATTTCGAAAAGAGCCGTGGTAGCTCAGATGGTTATACGCTTGCGGTAAATTTCACAGTACGCGAGCAAACAGGGTTCGATCCCCGCCGGCACCAATGAAATTGTTAATTGCAATTTTAAGT
>DWHP01007447.1:0-10946 GCA_018247895.1 Parnassius honrathi
AAGCAATTCGGATCTAGTAAAAATACAAAATCGTTGGCTTTCACCTTTGGCTCCGTGGCGGAGTGACTTGGTAAGGAGTTGTAGCGCTGAGCGCCGCGGGTTCGAATCCCACACGGAACAAAAATTTGTATAACCTACAAGTAATTGTTCCGGGTCTGGATGTTTGTCCTTGTGAAATTAATGTATTTAAACTGCCCCCACGATTTACTTAGGAAAAATTTTTAGTGTGGAGATAACGTTATGATTAAACAAAGACATAAAAAAGATATGAGCCGTGCTTGAGTTGAGAAGCTCAAGGGCGAATGCCCAAGGATGAGGCTCAAGGGTTCGATCGCTGCTGACACTAATGAAATCGTTAGTTTGATGAATTATGTTTACATTAATGAAACGGAATAAAAGTTTATCAAATGACATATATTTTATATGATAAATATATTTCAATTAGAACGTACATTGTAATATACTCAATAGGGTGAAAATGTAAACCCGACTTTAATTTACTAAAAGAATAAAACAATTTCCACATATTAGCCTCCGATTTCTATACACTATATAAGCCATTATGTGAAAATTATTTTTTTTATTTTAGTTCCAATAGTATCAAAATGATTCGTGCAACTAAAGGTAGCTAGCTTCGCGTTCGCCCTGACACGCACACAGAGATAACAATGTAGTGTGCGTCAATATTACGCCGTTCGGAAGCGATCGCGTAGATTTCGACTCATAATATTTGAATATGCGACTTTAATTAGTGAGAAAATTTATCTTTAAAAACCTATTAACATTACCTTTTAACCTCAGCAGCGTTATGATGTTGATGAGATTTATAATCTCGTTAATTACTTTGAACATGCTTAGTTTGCTAATAAATAACAGCTCAGTAATAATCAAATTCCGCACTAATCTCAAAAATATTCTAAAAAAAACACTCTATTAATATTATATCAGTTGTAGCTAATCTTGGTGGTTGTTGCGATGGCGATACTGATGATAATTGTCATCATTAATATAGCTTATCAATTTAGATATGATTATATTGAATATATTAAAATGATATAAAACGCCTAACCTACAATCGATAGATCTCATTATTACGAAGGGGTCCATCGCTTGCTGATGAGGTTGGCAATTGGAAAAATTGTTTGCATTTATTTTATACCTCTTAAAACTACACTAATTTCTCTATATAGTAAGATTATCCTCAGTTATGATATCGATTCAAATAATTCAAAACATCTTTAAAAAGAAACCTCTTTGAAAAGATCCACATACTCGTATCGCTTTTAAAAGGCTACTAGGTGTTCAACTAAATTGATTTGTAACGACCCGTACGTTTAACTCTGCCATTATAAGTTTTCGCTGACTGATGCCCTTTTGATACAGCTGAATCAAGTGATATGTGATAATTTTACCAACAGAAAACACAACTTT
The DNA here is from genome assembly GCA_018247895.1 of Parnassius honrathi. Lineage (NCBI taxonomy): Eukaryota > Metazoa > Arthropoda > Insecta > Lepidoptera > Papilionidae > Parnassius > Parnassius honrathi. The sequence continues at coordinate 1,432 of DWHP01007447.1, forward strand.
GTCTGATTATAATAAAATAAAATACAATTAAAAATTCTTCAACGAATAATCAAATAGAATTAAATTATAATCATAATTTTGTAAAGAGACTTTCATAAAACTACTATCTTCCTAGTATCTGTGATGACTATATGCTACCAGATGGTTAAACATTAGACAAACCTTTTGTTAAACATCATGGAAAGTGATATGGTAAGTTTTCTTTAACTACTTAATCAAATGTTGGTTTATAACTTATGCTTGTTATGCCACCAATCTGCTTAATTAAACATATATGTTGCTGCGTAACTTAACTAAGCGTACGAATACTATTGTGTTTATCGTTTTATTTTTATTTTGATAACAATATACTTATATATCTCCATAAATCCTCTTAATGCTAACGATGTTTTTGTATACACAAAGTTTTCTTAAATACATCGGGAGGTTAAAGACTATTTTATTTCTTTAAACTGTTCTCTGCGAGACATATAAAATTTTAAGATTTTAATTGCTAATAGTTTTGTGGATGTTATTTGCAAGACATATCAAATACCTATAATTTAGTAGCAATATTTTATTTAAAATATTTCAATGTGAACAACTAAAATAGTAATGTAACTAAAGTAAACCAATGTCGCTCATTTACATTTTTGTGTAACTATTATTATTTCTTACAGCATATGCTGCCAAATTAACCGTAGCTAGAACAAAGTGGGCTTCATTGTAACTTTTAATCGATGACATTCTGTCACTTACTTTGTAGACCAGGCTACCAATGTCATAGTTAACCAGGGCTATGTCCAGATTAAAAGTCCGGGAAGTCTGTAGTCTGTGGACACGTACAGCATCACCCCCGTCACTACACCAGGTTTAATAGACCACAAATTCTCGTTAAAGAACACCGATTCCTTACAAGGATGATTGGCGAGGCTATTAAAATCAAAAATATCCTAATTTCAATAGAGAAGACGGCTGGATGCTACCATCTGCTTAGGATCCTATTATTAATAAAATTAAATCTCAACCCTAGCACACAACTGGAAATCTTCAAGATACTATAAGTTCGTACTGCGTACATCGAAACAAAAAATAAAAATTTTAATCTGGAGGTAGCCGTGGTTAACTATGACATTGGGACGTTGAACACCACAGTCACACCCGTGACCATAGGTGCTGTAAAGCGCTCGAAATGTCGGGAATATAAAATAAGGTAATATACGCATGGTTGTAGCAGGAATGGGTCGGCTAGACCGTGATAGGACCACGCTCTCACAAAATACTGGCGTAAAATAGCAGCTTAATTTTTCTGTATTTAATACGGTGAGTGTAGAGAACTAGAGACCATTTTTTCTGAAAACAAGACATTCCATGTTAGTTCTCAGGGACGACAACGCATCTGTATTTTGATTTTTAATCAAGGATAAATGTAGGTTGTTATGGACCACATCATCTACTTACCATCAGGTGGACTGTGTTTGTCACCCTCATTTTATAAAAAAATACATTACATATCTGCACATATAAATAATCTGCATCCAGAGAGGTGTATCAGGATTGTGCCAAATGGAAGTCTGTAGTCTTTGCCTATCCCTCTGGGTGACAGGCGGGAGTATTTATATATGTATACAAATAAAAATAAAGTGTCTATCTGTAATATGTAACTGATTTCTATTTAACTCACAGGTTTATTACATGCTATTAAGGCACGAATAACCATTTTTTATAATATGTCTGCCCGTCTGTCTGTCTATCCAGGCTACTCTTCAATATAGCTGAATAGATTCTGATGAATTTTGACGAACTGGTAATAATTAATACGATGGGATCTAAGGTATTTTTTTCCGGAAAACTTTTATATTAAAAAAACCACAAAAATTTGATAAAATAAATGGTCTTTGATTATCTTAAATCCAAATAACGCCACATTACCAGGTCACACATATCCAGGCGAAGCCGGGGTGGGTTGCTAGTTAAATTTAAAAGTCCACGCCTACTCTGGCCTTATCTCAGAATCTCCGCAGTCAACAGAGTATGACGGTTAGAGTTTCCGCAGCTGAAAGGTTATGGGATTCTCATACCGTTCTCATTAACAGACAGGCGAATTCACGGGGAAGGTTTAAGTATATAAAATATAAATATTATGTGAAAATTAGATAACGTTGTAATGATTTTTGATTTAGTAGGGAACTTCGTGCCTTAGAGAGCGCTACCTGAATAATAAATGAAAAAACGTTTCAGAATTGAAACGATTCTTCATTTCTCGTTTCGATCATTTTCGTTGTATTCTAACTTGTCAGTTTCTAACTTTCGAGAAGAAAACAGAAAAAAATCTAAAAACTTTCATAGCGTGATGCTTCAGTTGTAAATTAATATAATTACTACCTTTGAATGAATTATATATTTTTTTTTACGGAAAAATTATTTTGTAACTGTCGCTCCAATCATATTATAACGAATTGCTTCGCTCGTGCTCCCATTTATTTCTAATACTACGGATATGAGTTTCCAAAAAAGAATACCTCCAGTTTATCTATCAATAAATAATCAACAAAATGCCCGATATTTTTATTCATTTATTGATTTTATTTTCATGTTTGTGCACAAAGAAAAGCACTTAGGTATTGAAATTCAAACAGTAGGCGGTTGTTATTTAAAAACGCTTCGAGGTTGAATGGAACGTGAAGTAAAATAGGAAACATCGGGCGTTTTTATTGTAATAGTCCATAGGTTTCATATCTGTATATGACGGTACAGAATATATAAATTTACATAAATGTTGTGTTTTTCAAAAGTACTATTTTAAATATACGTAGCAAATCTACAAGTCTTTTTAATTATGATCCTTCAACAAATTGATAGTATTTATATAAAGATGTGTCTCAAATCGAAATTTAAATAATTTATTTACGAAACCTCACCTTCATAACTTCTTGAAACAAATTTATACAACAATTTGTCACTCCATATTAACGCTATTGCAGCTCAGCCTGGGCCGGTGCCACCTCAAATAGTGAACAAAAAATCTCTGCGCTACGTATTTACCTTTTCCCAATGAAGAAAAATATAAGAGCCTTATCACCCCTTTGAACAAAGATAAATGCCAATTTCCAGTAAAATGGCATCCGGCTCTCTAAACTGATTAATCCGAACAATTCCTCTGAGCACTTCTCATGATAAGTACGTTAGAATATGCAAAGAGATGCAATATCTCTTTGCAACGCGAATGAGTTAAGCCGTTTTTAAAATCGCACTTAAAATCTAAAATGACTAACCTATCATAAATGCCTTAGATATATCACGATGTTTGCGTGATTATAGATTACTTGTAACATTTGTATTCAGAATGAAAAATATCTATTAGTGAAGACCAAAGACCGATTGTTATCAATGGCGCCATAAAATATAAAGCTAATAAATAATTTCACGAGAAATAATGGGGTAAATAGGTAAATATAACAACAAATTCAAGTTGCGATGCTGAAACAATAGATAAATGTAATTATCATTCAAAAAAATTAATAAATTTTGAACTAACAAAATTTTACCAAAATGGATTTAAAAATAAACAATATGCCTTACAAGCCTTGCGACGCTTCTTACAGGTGTCTTAAAAAAGTTAAATGTTCCAAGCTAAGAATAAAGGCAGCGCTGTTATACATCCTGCAAAGGTAGCTGATAGTCCGATTAAGCTATAAGTTCTAAAATCGATAATAAGAAAACAGGTGTTCTGGTTAACAACATGAATACTTCCGAACTTAGCATGGTATGGTATTTTCGTATGGTGAGTGTAGAGAACCGAAGACCCTTTTTACTGAAAACGCAGCATCATATTTCAGTCCTAAGGGGTGACAACATATCTCTATTTGATTCTTAATCGAGGATGAATGTAGATGTCTATGGAGCACAGCATCCACTTAACATGAGGTGAACTGTATGTTATTTTGTCACCATTATCTATAAAAGAAACTTTCAATTTTTCAGGTAGGTTCTGTGGTTTGTAGGGCATTATATGTAAGGTAATAAAAAAAACTTTTGTGTTTATTGTTGACACAGATTTTGAATAAAAATAAAACAAATGTCGTAACGTATAGTGTTTAAACTTGCACTAAGTAACCGCTCGAAGTCATCGACACCTTCGAACATTTTATGTAGCGTTATCAACAAGAGATAGTTGCTTTAAACGTACGGAACAATAATTCGCCTTCGGTTACCTATGTAAAATCCTTCGTACGCTGTTTCATTTCAGTTAATGACGTCCAGACTAAAGCATTCATTGCTATTGGTTTACATTTTAATTGTATCATTTATTTTATCAATCTAAAGCGAAAATTAAAGATATTTATTTAGAAATAGCGATTACGAATTTAGTTACCGATTTGTTTTTTGATTTGTTTTTTTTATTACGGAATAAATATTTTGATATTTCGTTCCAGTATTGGCTTTTATACGACCATATTAAATTAGGTATAATAAGCATTAAGCACATTTGTCCCCAGCATTGATTCGAATTAAAGTTTTCGTTATCCGGCAACATCATTGCGACGGTACAGGTATTAACGCCAAGCGTTTTAGAAATCAGTTTGGCCTTCTCTTCCAAGTGACCACGGAAATGCACGTCATTCGATAAGTCGACATTGAGTATTCCAATACTGGCTGAGACAACAATGGAAGTTCCTAGAAACTGAGGAGATACGAGAAAGGGGTTCTTCTTAACGGTATTGTCTTTCTTAACAATGGATAATATCAAAGAGCTTTCAATGAATGCTCAATCGCCGACTATATAAACCGCTTTGCGCTGGATGCAGTCAAATGAAAGGAGCTGGAACTGGGGAGCCTGGCCCAGAGATGGGAACAGAATTCCATTGAGGCCGAAACAGCGCCTTGTAAAATTGAAGGCTGTGTGCCGGCATGAAATACTGACCCGCTGTGCTCAGTACGCCAAGCGTTTTAGAGGCTAGTTAGGTCTTCTCTTCCAAGTGACCACGAAAACTGTACGTCATTCGATATGTCGACAACGGGGATTCTAATACTGCTTAGGGGAACAAGGCGAGTGCTGTGAAACTGAGGAGACACGGTGAAGGGTTCTTTTTATCGGTAAATGCGCAAAACTGCATCTTCTGGGGCTCGAATTGGACTAGATTTTGTCGCCTTCAATCCGAGACTTTGTTTAACAATGTCTCGATTTTAGATGAAAATTTGTCCAGGATAAATTTTTGTCTGACTGTACTCGGTAACGTTTACTCGAGAAATATTGGCACGGCTGGTGTATAAAGCAACACCAGTACTGTCGTCCGTATAGCAATGAATGTAAGCAGCTTGTAACGTATCATTAATAATCAGAGCATGTACCGTCTACTACGACCCTGATCGGATCCGTCAGAAAACTGGTGATCCATTTGCACAATTTCTCGGGAACTCATAGAAAGGAAGCTTCAAGAGAAGCGCTTTGTGCCAAATCCGATCGAAGGCCTCCCTTAGACTCGATCTCCTGTGACCGTCGATGTGTTAGATAAACAAGAAGATCACCAGCTGGGCGACCACGACTGAAACCGTACTAGCAGTCACTAATCAGCTGATACTCCTCAAGGTACCGCATGAGCTGGCTGTTAATAAAGGATTCCATTATTGTGGAGAACAAGGAGGTGATAATTTCTGTAGTTGGACGGATCAGAGAGGTTACCTTGTTTAGCCATCGGTTGTACGAAAGCTGTCTTCAATGATTTTGGGACTACGCCTAGGGAGAAGGAGTACTGAAAACGATGCGTTAGAACTGGTGCCAACTCTGGAGCACACGTTTTTAGCACAATTGGGGGGATTCCGTCAGGCTCACTCAACGTGTGGATGTCCATGGAGAGGAGTGCTTTGCGTACTTAGCACTGTGGGAATCATACATCAGTCATAGAGATAGAGATATTCGGTGGTGTGTATCCCCCGTCATCGAGAGTCGAGTTGGAGAGAGCCTAAAAGATCGGCTTTTGCGGACGTAGGCCAGTGTGTCATCTTCCCTATGCAGGAATAGTAGTGATAGCTTATAGAAATTTCCTTGCACAGCCGTGGTGAAAAACCAGAAGGCACGGGTTCCCGAAGGGAGGCGACCTAATTTCTCGCCAATTCTGCCAACGTGCTCATGCTTTTGCTTTTGACAATAACTCTTATGAAGGACCTAAGGGCTAAGTTATATTCTTTTTAAGCTTGCTGCTGCTTACATCCCGAACCACTGTAGCATCAGCCCAGGCTCAATAATACTCCTGCTTACTGCGTACAGAATCGACCAAACTAATGTTGAGGATCTGCCTCCTATAAGTACCACAGATGATGGAATAAATAGTTCCATTCCTTGTAGCATAACATCAGTGAGAGCTTTGTATTCTGTTTTTGTTAATAACAAAGCTTTGTTTTCTATTTCTGTTTCATATATAGAAATAAAAGATCTCTTATCAGGATTCACAAGAAACGACAACTATTGTCCTTGTTTACAAAGGATATTGTCAAAGAGCTTTGAATTACGGTTTAGATTCCAAACTTATTAATTACACGATCATTTTTACACGTCATTAAGAAAAGTAGGTATCTATTTAATTATTTAATAGAATACATAACTTTCTTTAACACTACGTTATAAAGTAAATTTATATGGTAATAACGTAAACAGTTAATGTGATCCTGCTACGGCGCAAAGGCTTCCTCTAGTTTCTAATATCGTTATAGAGCAATAAGTCTGCCGCTTCTGTTACCTCAAGATGTTTTCCAGTACGTGGTAACCAACGCTTAAAAATTACAATTTTTTAAAGAATAAGGGTGACAACAAACACACAGTCCAATGGATGCTGTGGCCCAAAAACATCTTCAGGACTGGTATGGTTCGTTTCCAGTAAAAAGAGTCCAATTCCCTACATTCATTGAACATAACAGCAACATAAAGCATTCATAACAGCAAGCCCCTATTTCTTGCTGGTAATCTGTGAGAGTGTGGTCCTTTCCACGTCGAGCCGTCCCGTTCGTGTTACAACCACAATTATACACATTTAATGATACGAAGAATAATATGGAGAAGTAGATTCTTTTTGACCACTACACGTCACTAATAATATAATATCTAATAATAACACATAAAAATTTATCGATAAATTACCGATTTACAAAGTGCTTGCCGGTGAAAGAAAATATCATGAAAATACCTGCATGTCCGAGAAAATAAAAAAAACATATGAAAACATGTGAAATCAATCAACATTCCATCTGGAGGAGGAGACCTGTGCCCGGGAGTCGCGTATACATAGGCTGTAGTCGATGTTTTCGCGCTATATGCCTGACTCATTCCTACTTTAGTTTACTGATCCATTGGGTAACGTCAGTAACTCTGGTTTTACTGCGGAAATCTTTATTAAAGTTACAACTTATATATGTACGTCCCACTCCTGGGCACAGGCCTCCCCTTATTTCTGAGAGGGTTTTAGCGCAAGGAATTGTTCGCCGCGCTGCCCCAATGCGTGTTGACGAACCTCACATGTCTTCAAAATATTTTTTTTCTGATTTCTCGGACATGTAGTTTTCCTCACGAAGTTTTCCTTCACCGCCGGGCACGTGGTAAATCAGCACTTAAAATTGCAATTAACAATTTCATTGGTGCCGGTGGGGATCGAACCCGGGTTACTCGCGTTCCGTTATATTTACGGCGAGCGTTAACCATCTGAGCTACCACAGCTCTTGGAGCACTGGCATTAATCCAATCCAGAATCGGCTTAATGTCCGGAACTTTTTACTGTGCATGTTCTAAGCTATCTTTCCACTTGCTCTTGAGGTGGTCTGTCCTGAGCATCCTCACAAATACCACTTTCTTACCCTCTTGCCTAGTACAATGCTTGTATTCTTAAGGACAAGGTCTTCTTTACAATGCATTTGTGTTGCCATAAGATTTCCCGCAGCGATGTTCGATCACAGGATCGTATTTCTGCTGCCGATGAGCGGTGCTGTTAACTGTCGATCGTCTGATCGATCTGTAGAGAGTTGTGCACTCTCTACAGATCGATCGCCTTCCCTTTTTACATCCGTTTAACTAGGGTAGTTGTATTAAAGATGGCCCCTTTTCCCACAGCCATAGCACCTTGGGCGTGTAACTTTTATTGCAGTCGCGAACTGTAGCTGCTGCAACCCCCCTGACGCGATGGGAACGATGATCCTGTCGCACAGCTTCCACCTCCAGTACATGAGCCAAGGCGTCCTTAAGCGTCTCGTGGCGCCCGAGCCTCACAGCAGCTCTGACTTCAGAGTTGCGGATGCCGGCGGTGAATGTCTGCATCAGGTTCCCTTCAAGGCGTGCAGGTACAGACCGGTATGCTTTTCAAACCACCTTCTCCACCTCAAGGGCCCACTACTGCAGATTTTCGTTGATACGTTGCACGCGATCTTTAAGCTGCGCACGAAGGACATGTTCCAGATGGGCGTCACCATATCTCGCCTTCAATGCCTCAAGGACACGCTCGTAAGTCACTTCCTTACCGTTTGCTTCCAGAATAGTTAAAGTCTGGTCGCGCAGGCCTAGTGTGAGAGCAGGAATGGCTTGACTTTTATTCCAGCCGTTCGCCATTATGACAGCTTCGAACTGGATTTTGTAGGCCGACCAGGAAGATGTTCCGTCGAACGGCGGTACTTTGAACCCACGTAGCGAAGGTTTATTAGCTACCACGGGAGCTGTAATTCCATCCCCAGGTTTGAGTTTGTCCAGCGTTTCCTTCACTTAGTTGATTTGGGTTTCAGCTTCCGACAGGTGGTTGTCATATTGAGCAACCTTATCCCTTACCTTTCTTTCACGAAGGTAGCATGAAGGTCCTTCATGGGGAGCATCTGCTCTTCCTTATCGCGTTTGAGTTGCTTTTCCAAACGACGAGCCTGTCACTCCTGTCCGCACTCCAGCTGCTTTTCTAACCGACAGGCTTTTTCCTTCTGTCAGCGCTGCAGCTGCTGCAGCATCATCATCAGAATATCTAAGTCAGGTGCCGCAGGTGTATGATCTGCTGACGGGCCGGCCTCCGTGGCCGGCAGCTGGAGTTCCGACGTCTGCGGCGTTGCATCACCAAATCGTCTCTGGTCCGTCTCCGGCTGGCGTTGACTTCGGGTACGGACCTTCAGTATCGTCTCTAGGTAAAATCGGTACGATTGTATTCCACTTCTGACAATTAAATTGTTACGAGCTTAGGGTTCATGACAATAAAAACTGCCGATTGAATTACCAAAATTGACACTTTAATTATCGAACATCAATTAAAACTTAAAACAGACTAATAGTTAATCACACATAACACTTTAGATATAATAAATATAATAGTAGAATTTTACTCAGTCAGTGGTTTATTGAGTGTTAGAAAGTTACAAATTTTAAATTTGTTATTAACAAAACATACAACATGTTACGGCCCAGTGTTACCCAGACGAAGGTCGACTGGATTGGGGCCCATGGCAAACCAGCTCGACGAGCAACTAAGGGACGAGCCCAATGGCTTATGGAGAATGATTAATTATAAGGCTAATAACTC
>DWHP01007448.1:0-10946 GCA_018247895.1 Parnassius honrathi
GCCTATGGGCCACAGCAACCACTTACCATCAGGTGGACTGTGTGCTCGTTTGTCACCCTGTCCTATAAAAAAAAAACATAACTAATGACACCTTGTATTCGCATCATAAAATAATAAATGCATCATCCAACTTCCTGCTGATGGCCAAATGACATTTGTAATGTCGGTCACATTAGGAAGACTAATAACGTTCAAATACTCAAACGCTGTTCAATTTGAAGACGACGAAAAGTCTGATGCTGCCTCTATCACTTGAAGTCAGTTATTGTGTCGCCACGAAACTTATCTTAAAATTGTGACAAACATAATTGAGTGGAACAGCATCGAAATCACAATGTGTAAAAAAATTAACTGATCAAATTCTGATGATGAACAAAATACTGCGAATTTGGATTACATGTTTCGTACATCACACTAACAAATTTAAGTACTTCAGGAAGGTTGGTGAACGCAGAACCATTACGCTACCACTAACGTGCTTCCTACCCATCACCAGTAAAAAGGTTTTGGGATAGATAATCCGACATAATTCGGTCACTATCACAAACTCGTGATTTAAAAAAAGTTTCTAAATTCCCATAACACTGAGATCTTACCTAATATATATTACTGAATAACACCGATGAAGATAAACGCTCGAAACATTTTATAGCTTTAAATTATGCGCTAAACAAATTCCCATTTTGATCTAAATCTGTTTCCCATAACGTAAATATATATTGAGCTTTCGTTTGGTTCTATTTTAGCTTCTTAAACAAAATCTTCACGAGTTTATTTTCATGTAATATACATTCAGCGCGTTGGGCACAATTCCTTGCCCTAACCTTTTCAGAAATTAAAAAACTTGCACTCAGCAGTGGAGCGTATATTAGGCTTTAACTTTCTATTTTTAGCCGACTTAAGAAAGGAGGAGGTGTTCATTTTATTTTTGTTAATTGTAAGCCGGCTTTAACTTTCTATTTTTAGCCGACTTAAGAAAGGAGGAGGTGCTCATTTCGTTTGTATGTTACGCGATATCTTTTTTTCCCTTTATTAAGTCTACAAAACTGAAAAAATATAATTTTTGTTAATTGTAAGCCGATTCTAATGATAAGTAGGTTCTACTCTTGAGGCTCCCACGGTGCAGTGGCTAAATACTGAATGAAGTTTTGAATATAACTATTTCGACAGTATTCGAATATAAGTACCTTCATCTTGTGATACTTCTAGCTCCACTCAAAGGAGTGAAAAAATTATACTTCTAATAAAAGTGAAAGTCGACTTTAAAGAACTTTTTTACGCGGTACAGCCATGCTGCAGTTATATTGGTAGTGTAGTTGTAGCGCGAATGGATCGGCTCGACCGGGGAAGGACCACGCTCTCACAGAATACCAGCGTAAAATAGCAGCTTAATGCTGCTGTGTTTCGTATGGGAAGTGTAGGGAACCGGGCACCCGTTTTATTGGAATGTAGGCATTCCATTTTAGTCCTCAAAGGTGACATGCGTTGTCTGCAGTTTGATTCTTAAGCGAGGTTAAATATAGATGTCTATGGGCCACATCGTCCACTTACCATCAGGTGGACTGTGTGCTCGTTTGTCAACCTTATCCTATAAAAAAATATTGTTCCGTGTCTGGATGTTCGTCCTTATGTGTGGGTAACACCGAACGAGTTTTTTTTTAAATAAAATTGAAGTAAAGCAATCTGACAATCCAACCCAAGAAAACCTACAACCAACTTTAAACAAAGCCTGCAGATGCGTTGTCACCTATGAGGACTAACATGGAATGCCTCACAGCCTTATTTGTATTGACTTTCTAAACACTTCAGGCCAGTACGGAGCAATGCACGCACTGCAAGCATTGTATTTGGTGGCATAATCAATCCGCCTGCATTTTAAGACAATTCTCCCCACGACCGGAGAGGTGGATGCAAAGCCGTGATCTTTTGCAACAAACAAAAAATAAGAAAAAGAAGAACCCAAGCTTGATGTCAAAATAAATAAAGAATTTGTTTCAGAGCGAAGTCTAACGCAATATTAAAGAAAGAACCTCAACTGGCGAAGTACTTTGTAGAATGGTTCGAGAGGAATTGCCACGTAGGAGGGCAAAATGACCCCCGGAAGGAAAAATCTCTGAGAGGTCTTGAGGAGTGCTGGGGCTGCGAGGGCGAGTTCATGCTCAACTGGAAGGGAAAAGGATATAAGACTATTTTGGACATTTTATTGGTATGTTAAATTCACAAATTTTACTGTTTGAGTTATTTCTTTGTAAAAATTTTGTTTTACAGTTAATAAGCAACTATAAAAGGACAACAAGTTTAATGGTTTAAACATTTATTTTAAAAAGAAACACCGATCGCTTTGAAAAGTTTAATGAAAAAATGGCTATATTTGGTAAGACGCATGTAACGACATCTCAGACGACTTTAAGTGGTAGAGCTATGTTGCAACTATTGTATATGTTTGTTATATGTTTAATTCGTAATCGATGATAGATGTGGACGTCTATGGGCCACAACAAGTACTTACCATCAGGTGGACTGTGTGCTCGTTTGTCACCCTATCCTATAAAAAAAATATAATTGTAGCACGAATGGGTCGGCTCGACCGGGGAAGGACCACACTCTCACAGGATACCAGCGTAAAATAGTAGCTTAATGCTGCTGTGTTTAATATGGTGAGCTTAGAGAACTGGAGATCCTTTTTATTGGAAACGAGGCATTCCATCTTAGTCCTCCAGGGTGACAACGCATCTGTATTTTTATTCGTAATCGAGTATAGTGTAGATGTCAATAGTCCACAGCAGTCATTTACCATCAGATGGACTGTGTGCTCGTCGGTCACCCTTATCCTATAAAAAAGTTACAAAATACAAAACCAGAAAAACGGACGTATTAATGATTTACGTGTGCCTTATTTTGTTCATTCATTCTACTGTATTATTTCAAGTTTCTCTGTATCTCTGCACTTTTCCTTATTGTTAAGAACTTACGTTGCATTCTCCTTCTAACTTTATATTTATGTGTTAGGGGAATAATAAATCGTGAGTGTTAGTACAAGACTATTTTTCATTTGTACGCCTCCTTCTGCCATACCTGGCAGAAACATACTCCACTACACGGGAATATAAATTAGTTTTATATACTTTATTTACTGAGCTAAGTCATGTTGTCCTTTAGAATAAATACCCAGATCCCGTTAAAGCAATACCGGTGCAGATATTGTTGAAAAAGGAAGTGGAAAGCATAAGGTGGCGAACCAGCCAACCCGGGCTCGAAACAGGGAACCCGTTGGTACATGTGAAATGCAAGGACGGAAGCTTATATGCAGCCAAAAGCGTCATCGTTACGGTGTCTCTCGGAGTTTTGAAGGAGAGGTATGGAAAATTCTAGTACTTTTGGTTCACTCAAAAAGTTTACGAAACTAAAAAATGCTTTTTAGTAAAAAAAATGGTACGAAGTACATTGTGTTTGAAATCACACTCAGCACTTTAATGTAATTAAAAAGTTAGTTTTAACCTCTTTCAAGGCAATTCTCATATTTTGACAAGAATTATCAAGTCTTATACAAGCAATAAAACTTGGTAATTCTGTGGTAATACTTATAAAAATGTTTATTTTAACTTGGTTTATAATATACGTGCGCATAAATAGTGAACGTCGGGAACTGACTTGAAACAGGAAAATTACCAGCAATCAAATTATCCAGCGGGACTTTTTTTAAAGCAATATAATATTTATACAAATTTATGAAAAAAATTAGAAACAACATGGTAGCGATTATCTCATTCTCTGCGATTATTATTAATAATGTACTCTTTAATAGTATAATAACCCTCACTAAACAATATTTGTTTAAGTAAATACATATTTCAAACCTTTTGATAGAGCTAAGATCTGCACATTTTCTGACACTTTGTTGTAAAAGCGTAGGTATATACACATAAAAGCGTAGGTATGGTACACATTGCTCCATGAAGGAATTACTGACTTTCGATTCGAGTAACTGGTATAACTAACTGATAACGATGCTAAATCGATTTCGTAAAGGAATGACAACATCGAAGAAAAAAAACTAGCGATAAAAATCTTCCTCACTCGATCGCTACATTTCAGCTTAGGTAGGCGTTAGTTTATCTCGAAACAGCCTACCTGACTTGACTTCTAGATAAAATATCAAAGGTTTTACTTCCGTATACGAGCTAGGGACCGTTACATACGGACCGACATGCAGACAGACAAACAGAATCAGAGTGATGTTATAGAATTTGGATACGGAACCCAAAAAATGAAGCGATGACTCAGGTTATCGATTCATTTTTAACCATGTAGTGGTGGTGTAAGAATATCCAATATCCCATATCGTCCGTGGGTGTCGCAAGAGGCGACATCTTCATCTCAAAATGATTAAAAAAATTGCGGTTGCCAAACTGCGTGCCAAGTGAGGCAACTACGACAAAATCCCTTCTTTGAGGCAGTCTGTGGAGGAGCCCTATGTACAGCAGTGAACTTTTATATGTTGTGGTGGATAGATGACTCAGGTTTATTAAATGATAAGTTACGTTTTCGTAATATTGTAATGACTGCTTTTTTCTAAAATATTTGATAACAATTTCACATAACTAAATATTTCCAGACACAGCCAACTCTTCAACCCACCATTGCCGACAGAAAAAATCAACGCAATCAACACCCTTCAGCTCTGTGTCCTCGACAAAATCTACATCGAATTCACCAAGCCCTGGTGGCCTAAAACACCAGCTAACTTTACCCTGCTTTGGCGGGATGAAGACAAAGCTAAGTTTTCTGAAGATGAAAAATGGGTCACGGAGATCTTCACCCTGTTTACTGTGGAGCACCAGCCGAATTTTTTGCTCGCCTGGATCTATGGGAAAGCGGCCGAGGAAATGGAGAAAGCCAGCTTAGAACAAGTCAAGGCTGGCGTAAATAAATTAATGAGTATATTCAAGAAGCAATTCAACGTTACTCCGATCAAGGAGATTGTGAGGCAAGTATTTTTCTTTTTTACAGAACCAGAACGACAAACGAGCACACCGCCCACCTAATGGTAAGTGAATTTTGTAGCCCGTAGACGTCTACATCTATCCTTGATTAAGAATCAAAATGTATGCACGTAACTTGGCGGGATTGCTCGAGTGTTCCCGCGACTTCGCCTTCAGTTACGTAGTACTATTATTTATTCTGTACTTCGGTTTAAACGACTGTCACCTTGGGGCTGTAGAAAAGTTAGTCCAGATTCCACGCCCTTCGCACCACTTCCCGCGAATTCCACAGACTTCGCCGACAGTAGCTACAGGAATCCTCTAGAATTCCCCCGGAGACGCACGACGTCTTTTTTGGCTCATATCTAGTTTGCGCGTTACACAATCAAGGGGCTATAGTATCTCAGCTCCAATTCTAATTTTGCCGCCACTTCCCCGCGCATCGTATGTTATCTACTGACATGTTCGTAATCACTAATACTGGTAAATAATAGTAGATAGGTCGTTAGATACTTATTTCATTAGGTTAATCATATTTATGCCTGTTTCTTTATGCCAACCCAGTCGCTTCTTATTTTTATTACGGTTATTTCTCATTTTAATTTTACGTCGTCCTGTTACGTAATGTGCATTCTGATCGTAAGCGACCCAGCTTTCCCGTTCGAAAGCCGAAGCTAGACTGATCGGGCGGCAGGAAACAAGCTTCAAGATGCCGATAGTTTAGGTAATTTCTTTTTACAGTGAAAATAATGGTAATCTAAAAAAATAAAAATAAACATAAGCCCTGCCTTATAGTTACTTCAGTTAATATGCAAAGATTCATGATCTAATTTAAAGTATTTTATGAATACCAGCGGTTTATTGTTCAGTTTAGAGGTAACTTTGGATTTTTTTTTCTATCGAGAAAATTTTACGGAATCGTGTTTTCGTCTAACATAGTACTTAACATTATTCCTCTACTTTACCATATATTTATTTCAAAATTAATGCTGCAATATTTTTAGCATAACGGAGGATCTTGCTAAGCAATTTGAGGTAGTATTTTTCCATTTTCCCTTAACGTAACTCATTTTACTTTGTACAATTTCGTTACAAAAATTCGCTTTCATTCCGATCCGCAGCAGTGTAAATTGAGTCTTAGAAGGAGAGTTGACAAGAGCGTTTTGATATTGCGAAATTCTCTCTAGAATAAGAGAGGCTCAAGTCCAGTGGTAGGATTTTGCGAGCTGATGAAAGAGATAAGAACTTGTGATAGCGTGTCCGAACGGAACACACTCTATAAGGAGAACAAATTCTGTATAAAAAAGTGTCCGTAGAAAAGCGCTAAATAAGGTTGGCGCCTTTACTTTTTATTATTTTTTTATTGCACCATAATTCTTTTTACAATAATTACTTTAAGTATTGTTTCCTAAATGTTTATTTTCAAAATCACTCAACGTATTTTGCGGTGATTTTTCATACCCTGTACCTACTCGACTCAAGCGCTGTTGTGGAGAGATTTTGAAGTGTTATTTACTGCTTACAGATGGACACATTTTCAAATATTCTCCTATGGGAGATTGTTCATATGGGATGTTATTGATCCGATGGTAGAGGCCTATGCTCAGTAGTGGACTTTATAGGCTGTTATAGATGGAGAAGTTAATATTTGTCTGCAAGAGTATGTCTGTGCCATGTGTTTTTTATAAGACTCACATCAACTGAATCACAGGGATTGACAAAAATTACGGTAATTTCAGATCGCAGTGGGCGTCTAATCCATTAGCAAGGGGCTCTTACTCGTACCGTAGTGTGGCCACAGAGCAAGATGGCGGCAGCGCGGCAATACTAAGCGAGCCGCTGTATCATGGCGACGACTTTCCGGTCATTTGTTTCGCGGGCGAGGCGACCTCGCACCACAGACATTCAGCCGCACACGGAGCGGTGGAGGCTGGTTTTAGAGAAGCCGATCGATTAATTAAAGTTCTGAAAAAGAACTGATCATATTTTGGAATTTGTTGGTGTATTATTTATGTCATAATTATTACGTAATATTGATTTGTTTAAATATTGTTTTCTAAAAATGTTATTATTTTTAATGGCTTCATAAAATCGAAACATAAACATAATACATACACAAAGGTGTTCAAAGCATTTTGAGCACATTAATAATGTTTCCTGCTTTTGTAATTTAAAATTTAAATGTATTTATTGTAATAATTTGAATTAAAAATAAGAAAAAAATTTTGTGCAAACTTCAAATTACGTAACTACTTATTTTTGTTGTAATAACCCCCCACATCTGAACATAGACCTCATATTTTTGAAAGGTTGGCGCAAGAAAAATTCCGTACGTAGTGACTTCCCACGAAGCTTAACCAAATCGGCTCACTCGCCTAAACTCCTCAGCGAAGGAATAATTAAAAATTGTCTAATGCTACCTTATGGCAATAGACCACTACAGCTCATGGCAATAGATCACTACAGGTTTGATACATATAATGTCACAACTGCCTTCCGTCCACCTGATGGTAAGTGGTTGCTGTGACCCATAGACATCTACATCTATCCTCGATTACGAATCAAAATGCAAAGGCGTTGTCACCCATGAGGATTATTTATTGTTATATTAAGCTACTATTTTACGCTGGTGTTCCGTGAGTGCGTAGTCCTTCCCCAGTCGAGCCGACACATTCATGCTACAACTACACTACTAATATAACAGCAGTATGGCTCTACCACGTTAAAAAGTGTGCAAATATAAAGGCCTGCCTGCTACCAATTTTAACAAAGAAAGGCATTGCCACCCCCGCGGACTAAAATCGCACCCTAACACTAAGCACTCCGGATTGAACGAAGAAATTGGAACATCATCAGGCAAAAGAAAATTTTTGCCTATTGTGCAGAAAACGGCAGGTCATTTAAGCCGACGCACTTGACTCTGACGTGTTGCTAATAATTAGTAATAATTTATACTTTACTTTAAATTTTACTTAAAGCCACTTTTTAATAGAATAAGGGTGACACGAGGTGGTGAAGCGAGCACACAGCCCATCTGGAAGTGGATGCTGTGGCCCTAAAAGCAGACGCCTCGTTTCTAGTAAAAAGGGTCTCCTGTTCTCTCTACTCACTATACGAAACAGCAATTTTACGCTGGTATTCTGTGTGAAGCTCCTCTAAATGCTTTAAATCGCAACCCAAGGATATAAATCGCTGTTGTAAGATAAAGTGCGAATTAAGGAGTGGCAAAACGCAAGTGACACTAGCTTGTAAGTACTAAGGCTTGATTCCACGCAACTTTCAAATTTTAAATAATAGCTTTGTTATGCTACCCAAAGCTTCTCTAATTTAAAGCTCCGCTTGAAACACCATAACATTTCTTATAATCTTCTTTCGTTGTGTTTTAAATGAATATCATAATCGTATTACTTATAAGCTTACCCTACTTCAAAACTGCTTTTAACACAGTTTTTACATTTCGTTATTTTAACATCATTTTTATAAGGGACTAGCTGTTCCCTGCGAGTTCGTCCGCATGGAATTTATTACGATGGATTTCAGGGGTTTTGATTTTTATGTACAGAACCCTAATACTTTTTCTAAAATAAAAGTAACCTATACTTCATTTATTATAACATTAGAAAAAAGAGGCTCGTGGAAGCAGAAGTGCAAAACATTTTAATTCAAGATTAAGTTTAGATAATTTTAATGAAAATATACATTAAATCATTTTAACATAATTTTGCGAAATTTATTATTGTTCAAACAAGTAGATGTTCCTAAATTACCCTAAGTTGGTTTAATATTCAAAGCCCTAGACTAATAAAATTGTTCGTTCTTCCTAATTATGTGTAAGTTAGTGGTATGTAAGAGAGAATGTACTAAATACGAAATGACGGTCATTTTTAATAACAATGATTTTTTAATTACAAGAACATAGCAAGATTGCCATATTACTTTTAAATATTGTATGATCCTTACCTGCAACGTCTACAGTTTTGTCAATTATATGAGTTTTATAAGTAGGTGCACCCGCAGACAAGGGCTCCTAAAATTGCTTAAAAATATTTTTGACAGTTTGCATTTATGAAATACAAATTGGACTTTATTTTATTCTATTTTTAAGTTATTTAAAATGTTGTCAAGATCAACATTAATGCCACTTTTTGTTCGCCGTTGGCTTCAGTCAGTTCACAGAGTACTTCGAATAATCCGAAAGGTCGAACATAATGCTTTGCACCAATAACTCAAAAAAGTGGTAATAACTGTAACAAAACAATAAAAATAAGAAATACGAATACTCACAACGTATTTTATATCGGTATACAAACAACAACACATTTATATACCGATATAAAATATCTAATTTATGGTAATATTTATGACAATTATATTTACGCAAAATAACAGATGACATCATAAACCGGTAAATTAGAAAAACCCTGTCATCACAACTTATCAAGGCATAAGGTTTTATTTTTAATTTGGTAAATTAACAATGACATTAAAAACATTTCCGGTATTGTCCACCCCCGCTCCTTTTAGGTTTTAGCGTTGATTTTAGAATTTTAAATAATATAAGAATTTTAAATAATATAAGAATTTTAAGTAATATAAATCACTATATTTAAATAATGGCCACTTAATTTTATGAGATAAATAATTCAAATGATTACTAATAAGTGTAACAGTTGTTGTATAAATAGATTTGCAAAAAATTACGCATACATCTTAACTGTAACATGTTTATTGTACTTTTGATACAAAGTGTGCATTATAAAAAACCTTTTTTAACTTCAATCTAATGCTATTTTAAGTAGAGTAGATATAAGTTACTCTTTGTAACATCAGACTGTTAAAGTCCCGTCAAAATCCGTTCAGCTGTTTCGGAGATTAGCCTTAAGTATATACTTTCATATGTATTTAGTTAAAAGCTGTTATTTTGACATAACAGATACTTCAATTTTATTTATTTGTATAGATAAGACTGGTCAATACGATGAAACAAATCACTAATATAGACGGCCGTCGAATAATAAATAAAATATATTTATTCCTTACAGTCCATAAAAGTCCGTAAGTATATACAATGTGTTACAAAATACCTTTGATCAACATGGTATTGTTTTATTGATTTTATTTGCAAAATACCCCGTAAAAACTATAATTAATTATCAAAGCCAAAAATTTTGCCAACCCTAGTAAGCTGTCATGTCAGGGAAACAGATTATTTAACAGAAAGGCCTACGAATGTAAACGATGGCCAGAATTTGTAAATAAGAAATAAACTAAAGTAGGGCACTACGAAATTAAAGCACAAATTAAATCTTGAGGCTCGAGAGAGAATTAAATCTCTAGACTCGCACTTACCAAAACTCCATGGTGTTCTACCTCCGCCAAAAATTGACAGGGCTGCGGAAACACTTTCATGCACACCCGCGACCCCTCCGGTGCCAGCCGCCCAATTGCAGTTCCTCCTTAGTTGCTGACGTCTCCGTGTCTCTACTCACTCTCCCCGTTTTTCTACTCAGATAAGGCGCACCAGAAACACAAGGCATACTGCCCCTCGCGGCCTTTAACTCCACCTGCACTACGGCCTCCCTGAGCCCGATATGTGAATGGAGTCAGGAAAAAACGATCACTTGGAAGCATCAAGTGGTGCGGCCTCACCAAAGCCGCGATCTTCTCTGACGACTCCACCTCGACTACAGCGTTACAGGGAGAGGAATCTCTTCTAGCCGCAGCCCACTAACACACATCCAACGTGGCTCGACATCACCAGGCGACCTTTCGACACTTGGCTATTGCCATTGAGTTTGTAGGAAACCTGTTAATTAATAAACATGTGATAATCATCCGTTGACGACTTTGTTTGTGAACAGATATGGGTAGGAAAGAACATCGATATGTATTATAGACAAGGAACTCGACAACCCTATTGATTTTTATTGTTTATCAAAACTCAGTAATATACAGCCAAACATG
>DWHP01007449.1:0-10946 GCA_018247895.1 Parnassius honrathi
TATTAGATTGGAGCTTGTCCCCGATGCTTTTTTATTTTTAAATGTTTTTTTTTTTTTTCTAAAAATATTTAATAATATGTAATATGTAAGTTTTAAAAATGAATTAAGCATATTAATTAATGTTTTTTCTTAAAACCTGTTGAGCAAAAAAATAGTCCTTAAGCGTTTCTGTGTGTTCGTTTGTCACCCTATCCTATAAAAAAAACGTCACTAAACAGAATTACCGAATCGGAAGAGGAGAAAACTCAAAAGCCTTTGTTGAGACTCCTAACACACATAAAAGTCACTGTTTGTCTTACTTTATGGCTAGGATCATTGTGATTTTGTCATCGTGGGTATACTGGTAAATGATTGCATTCACCCATATGTCTTTAAAAATGATCAGGCCAGAATGTTATTATCAATGAAGAGCGCTAATGGAGCGACGACTGACTTCTTCAGTAATGAGTATTTTTTCTTCTAAAATCACAGGATTTAAAAAAATATTCCTAACCTTATTCAATTAAATACGACATCGAAATTGTTATTCAGGTCATATTCTTTAGAGGCTTTCCCTCGTTTAACCTAATTAACATTTTTGACGACATAAATAGTGATCACTATACCGATAAGTATACATTTTTCTTTGGACGTCGAACTTCACGGAATCTGCGGAATCCGTCATGGATTTAAAAAGTTATGTGTTATAATAATTGTCTCCGTCCTTAAATTCAATATTCTCACTAAATACTATAAAGTATTTTTTTTTTGGAAATATCTAACCATAATAATATCCTTTATGTTCACACTGAAGTCATTATGCTTATCTTTAATCATCTTTCTTCCTTCTTTTTCATTCATATTCGAATCCATGTTAATACTTTTATTTTATTTTAAGTTTTTTTTAACCTGTATCGGTTTAGTCCATTTCTTTATATTTTACAGCTTTTTCTATATCTTCTTCACAAGTATTACTTTGTCCGCTCATGCTTTTATTTTGTACCTTATATCAAGTCTGAATTCCGCCATTGTCTTTATTTTCAACAGCTTTTTTCTTTCCTCGCACTTCTAATAAAAAAATCTATCTATAACTCTTGTTCTGCTTTATTTAACAAAATTTAAGTAGCCAAGAATTTGCAATATTTATTTAATTATTTTACCTATCTATTTAGAAAACTAAAAAAAATTACGATATGTACAAACCTTTACAACACTTAAACGTTACGTAACATACAATCAACGTTACTAGTAACGTAGAAGCTACATAAACGTAACGTAAATGTAATTTAACGTTTTGACGGTTTCAAGTAGTCAAAATGACAAAGTCAAGCCGAATTTGAAACAATACCACATTACCTCGCGTTAATAATCACTTACGCATAGTGGACAGCACAGAAGTGTGTTATCAAAACTGTTATTAACTTTTGAAATTGAAAAAATTCACAAAAATATCCACGGCCTAGACACTTTTTTCACAAAAAATCCAACTTTGATTAGTTTGTCGATACGACCAAAAGGCGTCTAATTTTTCTTTATTGTGTTCCCTGCTACCAGTGCCAGTACAAAATGCTAACACAAAGTATTTTTATTATTTAAAGGCAAAATTTTGGTACTTTAACTTATTCGAAATGAGGAGAATTTTTTTTAAACAGTGATAGATAAATCAATAAAGCATATTTAAAGACATGCAAACTATGATGCAGCTTCTTAACTTTACGCCATTTTAGGTGCCCACTATTAATAAGACTTCAATTAGAAAACATACAAGTTTTCTATTACCAAGTGTTTGGCCGTACCAAAACAAGAGTGTGTTATGGAATTTTGGGGTCTAGACGAGTTAATCTCATTTTAATTGTACGACTTGCATTCGTTTAAACAATAATTCTAAGAGTTTAAGAATTACACAATCTAATTAAGATAATTTCATTACACTTTACCCACTTTTTTATAAACAGTAAAAGTTTGGGCCGTTTTTTTCTTTCAAAATTTACGGCCTTACACAGATGCTGTGTAGTGGCAGTATAAGAATCTCCATTACTCCATGATATCATTTCGTAAGAGGTGACGGAGGGAAACAAATCAGGAGACGGGCAGAAAAAGCTGCGGTAGCCGACCCGCTTGCCAAGCGTGGCAACTGTTGCAAATATTACGTCGGCATGAGGAAATCAATGGGAGAGACCTACGTTCAGCTGTGGTTTACTTGCTGCTAGCTGGGTTAACTTTAATAAGTTGTAACGGTAACATCGTTGTATAAGTATCAATATCGTAGGAGATTGACAGCAGTGTCTTCCAAATAACTTGAAGATGAAATATGCGGATGCTAACCCACCTGCTCAGCGTAGCAAATATGGAAAATATAAGGCATTTTTATGGGGAGGCCTATGTTCAACAGTGGTCTTTAATAGGTTGTAGTGAAAGAGTGCAAGAATGAAATAATATATAATAAGGCTTACTTTTTAAAGTTAAATAATATGATTTTTCATCATCATCACAGCCCTTCCCAAGTCCACTGCCGAGCATGGGTTTGCCACAAGGCATGGCACAAAGCACGGTGCTGAACCACTTGCATCCATCGACTTCCTGCACGTCTTACTAGGTCATCACTCCATCTAGTGGGGTGACGCCCTACACTTCGGCTGTCGGTACGTGGCTGCCACTCGAGACCAGTTCTTCCTCATCGGTTATCGGTTCTTTATGCTATATGGCAAACCTAATGCGACTTCAGCTTACTAATACGAAGGGCTATGTATGCAGAGTAACTGTACTCTGGTTCTACTGCGTATAGCGTCTTTTTTAAGTCTATCACGCAGAAAAACCCCGAGCATAGGCCTCTCCATAGCTCGCTGAGCGACCTTGAGCTACATCATACGGTCAGTAGTGGAGGACCACATCTCAGATCCCTAGGTCATCATTAACAACACGGACTGATTGTACAATCTTGATTTGAAGTTTTGAGATATGCTTGACGAGAAGATGTGTCGTAATCTCCCGAACGCTGTCCAGCCAGTGAATCCGTCGAGTTAAATAATATGCATATTATATACATATATTATTTAACTTCAGAAAGGAACTAACAAACTTAAAAGACGATTCTAAGTGAGTGAGGATGGTTTGAGAAAAACTACCGTAATTGGGTGAAAATCCAAAGTGGGTGGTTTTATCAAAATTTAAATTTTTAGCCCGATACGTAGTCTGAACTAGGGAGTTCCCGGTCGTTCGTAAGACCGACTTAAGAAAACAGACTAACGGGACTGTTACCTTTTACCTGTATAAACTCCCAGGCCGAAACCTACCACCTAATGTACCTTTGAAAAGACAATGAAGGCAGTTAAATTACCTATTTAAAAAACAAATTACAAATTACAAATTTGTAAAACTGCGCTCCTTGTAGCTTTTAAATAACTCCAATTAAAACTCAATTCTTATGAGTTAGTAAGAGACTTGCTTAACAGATGGTACGACTCCTTTTTTGCCTTAGAGTTCATCTAGATAGATACCACCCTAATTTATTTGTCCCGTTAAACCACAGTCTGTCCTTCACTGCCGACCACGTGGTAAATCAGCACTTAAAATTGCAATTAACAATTTCATTCGTGCCGGCGGGGATCGAACCTGGGCTACTCGCGTTCTGTTATATTTACAGCGAGCGTTAACCATCTGAGCTACCACGGCTCTACTTCTCACAGAATACCAACGTAAAATAGCAGCTTGATGCTCCTGTGTTTTGTATAGTGAGTGTAGCGAACCGGAGACCCGTTTTACTGGAATAGAGGCATTTCATCTTAGTTCTCAGGGGTGACAACATACCTGCATTTTGATTCTTAATCGAGGTTAAATGTAGATATGGGCCACAGCATCTACTTACCATCAGGCGGACTATGTGTTCGTTTGTCAGCCTAGTTCTATAAAAGAACTTAGTCCTCAGAACTGACAACGAATCTGTAGCCTTCTTTCTTTGAATTTGGTTAGATGTGTTCATGGACTGCTAATGGGGTATGCGATAGAATAAAAGTGACTCATAAACACACCCCACCTCATTGTAAGCGGATACTGTGGCCTGTAGTCTACTTCTATCCCCGACGAATCAAAACGAAAATGCATTGTTACCTAAGGATTTAGACGGAATGCCCCGTTTTAAGTGAAAAGGGACGAAGCACGGCAGCATTAAGATGATATTTTACGTTGGTATTCTGTGAGAGCGTATTCATTGCCCGGTCGACTTTTCCATGCTACAGACTTAGTAGCTGCAGCATGGCTCCACGTATAAACTTACTATCAGGTCGACGTTATTTCGTTTGCCACTTAAATTAAACGTACTCGCATCGCTTTATGCACTGCTTTAAAGTCTATTTCTGAACATAGGCCTCCCCCGTAGATCGGAAAACGCAGGTTGACAACGGCATTTTTTTATTTTTAGTCTTAAGACTTCAGCGGGATATGGAGTAGTGGATATTCTTACACCGTCACTTTATCCTTAGTTACATTCCTAGTAAATAATATACGAGGTACAATTATATTTAACATATATCTCCACTTACTGGCACTGACCTTGTGCTGGCCAAGTTTCCTCACGAATATATTTTCAACGAATCTGTCTATATTGTCCTTCTCTTTTATGCTTATGGTAACTTGTTTTTTGATAATACATAAAAATGTTTCGTTTAATCGCTTAGTGACTTTTTTTGTTTCTACGCCATTTATATAAACAGAACAATTATGTGAAGTGCCTCAATTTAAAAGAAATTCTTATTCCATCTCTCGAGACGCGAAAAGGGAATGTGGTGATTTTATTCTAGCTGTTGGTGCCGTTTTTGATCAGTGAACTGTGTATAAATTGATATTAATAATAAATCTCATTTGTTTGAAGTCATAAAAAATCACCCTAAATACGATAATATGAGGTTGGAAACCTTTCAAAAGGTGCCTGTAATTCGAGTATGTTTTATGGTGAAAGCTTCACATTAAGACGCATAAACGATCAGTAATGTTTTCCTTTTACCTTTGATCTCACGTGAAAATTCTTGAACCTAACAAACATTAAATAGAGAAGGCGTTGACTTCTTGTGATTTGTTTTGAGGTTTTGACACTTGTTTAAAAAAAAAGATTAACGGAATTTATAGAATTAGGTGAAAAACGAGCACACAGTCTACCTGATAGTAAGTGGATGGAGGAGGAAATTTTAATTCATAATCGAGATGTAGATGTCTATGTGCCACAGCAACCACTTACA
Source organism: Parnassius honrathi (assembly GCA_018247895.1). Taxonomy (NCBI): domain Eukaryota; kingdom Metazoa; phylum Arthropoda; class Insecta; order Lepidoptera; family Papilionidae; genus Parnassius; species Parnassius honrathi. The sequence continues at coordinate 5,211 of DWHP01007449.1, forward strand.
ATCAGGTGGACTGTGCCTTCGTTTGCCATACTTTTCCTATAAAAAGCTCAAACAAAATCAAAGAACATTCTGATTAAGTCTCGCTATACATTTTTTACGTTATAAAATTACAAAAAAAAATTACAACAGTCGCTTTTCGCAATTTATTAAAAACATTCCTAATGTAGCGTTGAAATGGGCAATTAATTTAAGTATGCAATCTCTTTAAATTGTAAACATGAAATTGAGTTAAGAATATTATATTTCAATTCATTAGAAATAAAGGGCAAGGAATATAATGCAGCTACCTCAAAATAATTAAAAATAAGCTGAAAAAATAATTAATGATCATCAAAAATATAGCCATGGCTCTAATTATTAGGATTTTAGTTGTCAATTTTTATAACAGTTTAGTAAGTTAAAATAATTAGGTAATTAAGATATATGCAAAATACTTTTAATAACAGAAATCTTCTCACAATGTATAAAGGAATGAGATAAAACGTTTTACCAAAATAAAATAATATTGTTTTATTTTTTGAACTAAACCCTTGAGGACTAAGACGGAATGCCTCGATTCCAATAAAACGGTTCTCGTGTTCGCTACACCCACCATACGAAACACAGGAGTATCAAGCTGCTATTTTACGTTGGTATTCTGTGAAAGCGTGGTCCTTCCCCGGTCCAGCCGACACTTTCGTGATACATTTATTTTCGGTTATGAATCAAAACGTGGATGCATTGCCACCCCTGAGGACTAAGATGGAATGCCTCGCTTCCAGTAAAAAGTGTCTCCATTTCTCTAACTCACCATACGAAGCACAGCAATATTAAGCTGCTATTTTCGCTGGTTTTCTGTGAGAGTGTGGTCCCTCCCTGGTCGAGCCGGCCCATTCGTGCTACAACCGTAATATAGCTGCAGCGTGGCTCTACCACGTATGATCTACAACGGATCGGTATGAATATAAGATCGCGAAAGTCTCGCCGAGCCGAGTCGAATCGAATCGCAGTAAGCCGCCTGCTTTATATTTATTATGAAACTGTATCCATTAGCAACGACCGCGGCGCGCTGAATTGAATCGATCGCGCGAATTGCTTGACAGGCGAATTTCTTCGCCGATGAGATTCGATTCGATTCGACGCGGAGTGGATGCGCGCCAACATAATTTTATTATTTTCTATTTGGAATAAAATAATTTAGAATAAAAATCTTTTTGTTTAAATAAAAATGAATGAAGAACTTTTTCATAGGATAAATGAAAACACTGAAAAATTTAAGAGGATCCCTTTTCAAATCTGGATATAAATTATAGCTATAGTTATTTCTTTTCACATAAATATCGTGTATCCAGTATTTGAGAGCACGCCGTTTCCTTTTTCTATTCCCCTCTGCTTCATCGAAAAGTATTTGAAATAAATCTCACATCTCTTCATATGAGCTGTCCATGACGCAAAAACGACCTATTTTGATGAAGAGTTTGCGATGAATGAGTTCGATTAGATTCTTCAGAAAGAGACGCATTAGGAATAAATGCGACTCGCTTTGATTCGACGCGTTTCTATTGTAGTCAACGCCAGGCTTAATATTCACATGATACCAAAGGAAGAATTCCAATTTCCAAACAAGAACGAGTGACGACGGTGTATAAAGGTGATAAAAATGATGCAGGTAACCCGCTCGCGGCAGTACCTACACTACTTTATTACGTCTGTAAGGTATAGTGATTCAGTATAATTATATTCTGTGTGGCGTTCCTTTTTATTCCTCAGAGATGATGAAACTTCTAGAGCCTTTGATTGAAGTTGACTGCAGATTTCAATGGACTGCACTCAACATAAAACTACCTGCAAGTTCGTATCAGTTGAGTTTTAAAATTGGTTAACCCTGCAGGCCATACCTGGAACTTCCCGCAAATTTCAAATGTAAAGCGCTCCAAATTTCACCAAATTATGATGTCGAATATGAAATATCGGAGTAATTTAAAAAAATGAATTTTTTCAAAATTTTTAGCTAGCAATATCTCAGGAACGAATCAACCGATTTTGCCCGGACCGGCGGCGATCTACGTGGTTTTTCAAGGTAAAAAGCTGATTAGTTTTTATAATCGACCCGTTAAACCGTTTAAAAGTTATTCAAAAGGAAACAGTTTTTCAAAATTTTTATTTTTGAGATTTCTCAAAATCTACCGGTCCGAATTAGTAGAAATTCATAGGAAATTTAAGTTTGATTTGGGATTTTGGATTTGGGTTTGGAAATCCGGCATAATAGATTTACATACACATACACACACACACACACACACACACACACACTCACATACATACGTACATCCACACAGACATCATCGAAAAATTGCAGGGTGGCTTCCTGCGACCTCAAAACGTAAAGATTTCATGAAAACTCTATTTTCGACATACAGGGTAAAAACAATAACTTCCCAATTTTTGAAAATTTTCGATTTTCTTAGCGGGAGGTTAAAAAGTCGGAATACTTATTTTAAAATTTTATTCCGTATTTAAAATATATCATTAATCATAAACTAAATAATGAACTCAAATTTAACGTCCTTTAACGTCCGTTCTTGTAGGAAATGGAATAATGATCAAAAATAAATAAAGAAATGTTTTTTTATTTTACATAAGTAAGTACTTGACTACTACCACAACTTGTAGTATTTGATGTTGAAGCTATAAATGACTAAAATTGAATTATCTTACAGTACCAACGAGCTGGTTCACGCTTGTTTTAGAGACATCCCGGACGAGGGACAGACGCCGGCAAATTAATGTAAATTATCATAAACGTTTTACGTACTACACTTTAGAGGGATGAATATTTGGCAAGGGTTCATTCTATAGTACATTGAACAGTCATTGACCTTCGCTGTCATCTTATTTCTCAACCAAATGATTTAACTATTTGTATAATAAGGGTGACAAACGAGCTTACAGTCCATCTGATGGTAAGTAGATGATGTGGCTCATAGATAACTACATTCATCACCCATTAAGAATCAAAATGCAGATGTGTTGTCATCCACGATAACTAAGGTGGAATGTCTCGTTTACAGTAAAAGTCGGGTTCTCTACATTCACCAAATGAAACACAACAGCTTTGAATTGCTATGTCACAATGGTATAATGTGGAACGGTGGCCGTATCACGGTCGAGTCGACCTATTTGTGCTACGAACGTAATGTAGCCGCAGCTAGGCCCTACCACGTATAGTTGTTACTCTGTTATGACGCGTCATATTGTCATTTTTATTTCAGTTTCTTGCGGCCCCTTTGCACGAACGATGTAAGCTACATACATTTTTTCGCAGTCAACATATTTACGCGCCGCGTTTAATTATACATTATTTTGTAACGGCAAAATCGAGAAGGGACGCCCTAGGTGAAAGTTCATCGACCCAATTGGCGATATATTAAAAATAGGCCAAATCAAGAGTACTCTTAACCGACAAGAATGTACACGTAGATATATGGACGTGGAGGAGGCGAGGGAGGTGTATCAGGATCACGCCAAATGGAAGTCTGTATTCTCTGCTTACCCCTCTGGGTGACAGGTGTGCTTACATATTTATTTATGTATGTTGCAACTCCAGTTCACGGCTAAAGCCACAGCACGTAATAGTTGATGAAAATGATTGATTGATATACCTTTAGAGTATATATAAGAAAGTTATGCTTAAATATACTCTAAGGGTGTATCAATCAATCATTTTATATCATTCATCATTAGCAATTAGTTAAGTTTTATACGTGGTAGAGCCACGCTGCGGCTATATTACGGTTGTAGCACGAATGGGTCAACTCGTCCGGGGAAGAACCACGTTTTCACTTAGAAGCTTAATACTACCGTGTTTTGAATGGTGACAGTAGAGATCTGGAGATCCTTTTTTACTGGAAACGAAGCACACAATCTTAGTATTCAGGGGTGACAACGCATCTGAATTTTCGTTCTTATTCGAGGATAAATGTAGATGTCTGTGGGTCACAGCATCTATTTACCTTCAGGTGGACTGTGGGCTCGTTTGTCACCCTTATTCAATAAAAAAGTTCATTCGTTCATTTATTACAGTCTGTTATAGTACACCGTTGAACATAGACTTCCCTAAAGATTGCTCAAAGGCGAATTTTTGCAATAGAATCCACGCTTAGCAGGCAGGTGGGCAACTGTAGTTTTTTATTTTAAATTTTTCTTAGAAAGTCCCTATCACCCGTCACGTTTTGTATCGCTCTGTCGTCTCTTACGGTATTCGCGGGATAATATGAGCCAGTGAATATTCTTATACCGCCACCGTCAGTCTTATTAGCTTAATATCAATCAATTCTTAAGCTTTACTTATAATGTCCTATATACTGAATTTCAGTTACAGCGGCCAGTCTCAGCACATATTAGCCATTTGCGCAGCACAGGATTGTAGTGCCCAAGTGTACACACAAACGCAGGTGCTCTTTCTACTCCCTCAGTTTCATAGTCAGATGAGACGGTAATATGATACGACCAACGAGATTAGTCGCTTTACGTGCTTTTCGTGGCACGGATATAAAACACCGCCCGATTCCTCGACTCCAGGCTATTAATAAGAATTTCTGGTCAGTAAAACCCGATAACTGATTACGGTCAGCTTGTTTTTGGATGGTTAGAAGAATAAATTAAAGGCGTTGGTAATTGATGAAAGTTTCTTCTGCCCTCGGATTCAACCCTGGATTTAAACCCGGGATCTCATGATCAACAATGACGTTTACGACCATTAAACCAACAAGGCACACTTATGTATACGTAAACACTTATGCCTGTAACGCAGAGGGATAGACAGAGACTACGGACTTCCATTGCGCACGATCTTGACACACCTCTCTCGCCTCCTTCACAGCCATATACATACGCATACAAGCTTGTCGGTTAAAGTTCTTTAATTATTAAGAAAATATCAATCAAAAGTTTATGTGGTAAAAACTTTGTAACAACTTCGTATTGTTCACTACTACTATCAAATTATTGCTTTACGTGGAAGCAAAACATCACAGAACAGAGAAACAAAGAAATAACGCGTTAAACCAAATCGTTAAACAAAAACCAAATCTCGTCAAAACGAGACAGACGTGTTTGTTTACAATGTGGATTTATTATAGCTCATCAAAAGGGATTACAGTACACAATCTAGAGCATTTTTACGAGGTCGCATGTCGATTTTAAAACTGACCGAAGTTTATGTTACATCAAGCGATAATAGACATACATTGCACAAAAGTTTGTTAAAAATATCAAATATATTTTACTGACGATACTTGAATGTGAATGATGTCCGTTCGCGCCAAGAAAATTGTGTAACTGCACGGTAAAGGTGTATGCAAAGTGGAGTAAAAATTCTGACAATGTATATTTTAAAAGATAAAGTTTAATTAAAAAATCTCAAATTAAATTAAAGTACTTAATAAGATATTTTCATCAGTTTTTTATAGAATAAGGGTGACAAACTGGCACACAGCCACCTGGTAGTAAGTGGAGTCACTGTGAATTTGACTTTGTAATTTACGGCGACTTGATTGATTGTGGGACGCGGCTACGTCGGTGGACGACGATGACTCACTATTTTCTCAACGCAAAAGAACTATAGCAACCAGATTTGCCGTAATTGTTATGTTAATTTGTGGCCGTTGGCGTTGCATCCCTGTAGTGTGGGCTCACGGTATACACTAATGTTATATTTATTATAAATTGAACATTATTAAACAGGACTTGGAACAT
>DWHP01007450.1:0-10944 GCA_018247895.1 Parnassius honrathi
TGACGGTCAACCCAGGGGGTGGTGAGAGTTCGTCGTAGGTGGAGCTATTAAAAGAAAAAAAAAGTTAAACTAAAAAAAGTACCGTAAAGTTTTCCCATTGTTAAGAGAATTCGACTTTATCGCCACGCTTGGCAGGCTGATAGCGATCGCAGCTCCAGCCTTTTGCATCTTTGACGCTGCTTTTCGTTTTCTGTCTTGGTATTATATCTGATCAAGGGTTCAAACTCCAGACGCGAAAAAAGCAGATATACATGGTAGAGCCGGCCATACGGTTGAGACCACGCTCTCACAGATCTCCAGCGTAAAATAACAGCTTAATGCTGTTGTTTCATATGGTGGTTATAGAGAACTGGAGACCCTTTTTACTGCAAACAAGGCATTTCGTCTTAGTCTTCAGTGGTGATAATGCATCTGCATTTTGATTCTTAATTGAGAATAAATTTAGATGTCTATAGGTCGCGGCATTTACATACCATCAGGTGGACTGTGTGCTTATTTGTAGGTGCTTATAAGGGTGTATACTATGAAAAAGATGTTAAGTTTTTGTGTCCAAAAATTCTCAGTCTGGAATCAAAAAGTTGACTATGTTTCACTTCTGTGCCTTGGTAAGCACCGTCCATTTCATGGTTGCTTATGTCGTTTGGTGACGGCGTAAGTAAATTAAACACCCATTTCGTACAGTAAGTGATGTAAATGGAAACGTTTGAATATGCGAAATAGATTTTATGGCATCCAATAGAATATATCTAACAAATACTGCTATTCAGTATAAGTATCGGATTTCGGTTACGGCGGCCTGTCTCTACGGAAACTTGCCATCAGCGTAGAACTGAATTATAAAACACCAGTTTGTGCACAAGCACAATGCACTCTGTATTCTCCCACTCTCATAGTCCGGAACGCCAATCTGTCATGAGCGGAGAGAGAGATCAAGCGCAGGACCAACAACTTTACGTGTTTTGCTAAGCACGGGGCCGTAAACTTCCTATATTTGGGCTGCTTATCAGAATTTCTTAATAGAAAAACCCAATAACTGGGACGAGCGGTACCACGAGGGTTACCCAGAGGAATTATTCGGAATAATTCCAATTTTTTATATGAGATTAGAACCTGAGATCAGCCACCGCGTTTACGATCACCAGACCAACGTCAGTCAGGCCACTAGAAATTATATCCAATAATTATCACACTTCGATATATAGTTGAACGCTGTATATTCAAGTTTTATGCGTGATAGATCCATGCTGCAGCTATATTAAACATGAAATAGCAGCTTCATACTTCTTCATAATGCATTTCGTGTTACAGAGGGTCGGAGATTTATTTTACTAGAAACGAAGCATCCATCTTAGCTCTCGGAGGAGACAAGGTATATATATGCGTTTTAATTAGGATTGATTACCAAGGATAGATATAGTTGCTATCTGCAACAGCGTCCACTTGACACCAAGTGGACTGTGTGCTCGTTTGTTACCCTTATTCTACAATAAAAGCACAAAATACGCGTGACAATTACTATAAAATTTTTTTTATCAAAACATTTCGCGGAATAAAAAAAAAACAAACTGAATGTCAGTCGATTACAGTATTCTGTGAACCATTCAGTCTGGATGCATTATTCAGGAATCACGTGTCAACGGCACCCGTGACCGCGTGCGCTCCGACAGAGACTGCGGTTCAACTGGTTCAACGCCGAGTGTATTCAATTTAACTGTCAATAAAATCGGGAGCTGCCAGTTGGTATTCCATAACTTAGATTTAAAATGGTTGAATTAAAAATGAAGTGTCTAAGTAGTGTAATTACTACATAGTGTAAATGAAGTGGAAGTTAGTAATGATGTTGGGATTAGTGGTGACGGGGTAGTACACGCAGGGCAGGGCAGGGCGAGATGTGATCTTTAAACTAGGTATGAGACATCATTTTTATTTTTTATGCAGATCTTAGCTAATAAATTCTTAACATCTTTATAATTATGAATTTCTACAAAGTAAAGCCTGATTCTAATATTTATCGTTAGATTAGAGACTTTGTTTCCATTTACTATATACCGGCGAATACCAGCGTCAAATATTAGCTTATTGCTGCTTTGTTTCGTATGGTGAGTGTAGAGAACCGGAGACCCTTTTTACTAGAAACGAGGAATTCCACCTAAGTTCTCACGGATGACAACGCATCTGCATTTTGATTCGTAATCGAGGATAGATGTAGATGTCTATGGGTCACAGCGTCCACTTACCATCGGGTGGACTGTGTGCTCGTTTGTCATCCTATCCTATAAAAAAATTGCATGCTGTGAAGGGGCGGCATAAGTTCCATTAGCAGTAGAAACGCGGTTTAATTAATTAATAATCTTGGACGAATATACCACAACCATTATGTTCATCCAAGATTATTAGACTGATTAAAAGATACGTCTCAAGCAAGCGTTATGAACGTACTAAAATAAAGCTTGTAATCTAAACGTTCTCGAGGAGCGATCGTTATTACAAAATCGCTCGCTCCAAAACACAGCACAATGGGTACTAATACACGGAAGAGCATCGTATCGCTGTGCGATTTAGCTGATAACGTTAACGAAACGTCTTAATAAAATTTGCATGAAACGTCGTACTCGGTGTAGAACCACGCTTCCTTATCAATAAAGGGGAGTCTTTCGTAGGGAGTGGCGGTGCTATATACAAATGTTCAAGCATGCAGAAACACTTGTAAATTTCAATGCTCAGTTTCTTATTTTGAAATAAGTTAATAATCTTATAACAAATAGCGATATTTTTAGTTGTGTCTGGAAAAATTGAGTACGACACATTAATAGAATTACAATAATTAATGGAATTAGGCATTACTCTGTAGAAACCCATTACATGAAAGATGTTAAAAATTAGTTAGCTAAGGTCCGTGTGATATAATAAAATGATGTGTCTTACCTTGCATCACCCACCCTCAATTGCTGGCACTACCCTGTGATTACTAATCCCAGCACCACTACACTAGGAAAGACACACCACTGTCGATAATGCGACACGTGTCACACCTCTAAACAGGGCCATCCCCAATTGAAGTACACTCTGCTGTGGCTGACCGCTAAGTGATATCTTAGCGATCAGTTGTATGTAAGATGGTATCTTTGTGTTGGAGTTTTATCATAATAGGTTTCAGTGGTTGTCCGCATTGGATAGAATCAAAGAGATTCAAAGGTTTATAGAGCAGTCATTGGAAACATTTTCATACAAAAATTTTTAATATCGTATGTGAGTATCGTTATCTAGCTTTAAATAACAAAAACATTTTTTTTAAATAATTGGAACAAAGTTAAGCGCATTCGGTATATTTTCTTCGAAAATTATTTTCTTTTAGCTAAAGTTAGTGCACACAAATACTACGTCTTGTATTACACTAAGTTCAGTTTAACAATAAGTCTCTTAGTTTAGTAAACTAAGCGACTTGTTGATACCTATAGGTAACAAATTACGTGGATCACGAAGTTGACTGTTTAGTTTCGTATGGTAAGTGTAGAGAAACGAAATCCCTTTTACAGAAAACGAGTCATTTTATATTAATCTTCAAAGGTCCGCATCTGTATTTATTACTTACCGCCAGAAGAACGATGTGCTCGTTTGTCACCCATATTCTATAAAGAATGCAGTCCATTTTTTTCACTCGTTTACGTACTGCTCACGTTTATTGAAAATGGAAGCTTTTTCTTTCCATAGAAGAGAGGCAAATGAACATGCGGTATACCTGATGGTAATTGTCGACCGCTGCATGAACAACTGCGATACCAGGCTAATTGCAGGTGCGTTGCCGGACTTCTAAAAAGAGTAAACTCGTTTCTTGAAGGACCCTAAGTCGTATCGGTCCGAAAAAATCTCCGGCGTGAACAATTCCGTAAAGAAGTCGTGCGAGGAAGAAATTTTCTAGTAATCGCACAGTAATGGAACACATCACGTTGAATTGGTCGTGTAACTTTTGGCAGTTACACACCAGAAGTTTCATCGACAACCAGCATCGTGAATTATAGCAAGACATGCTGAATATCCTTTTAAGAAGCTTTCTTCTGATGAAAAAAGAAGGAAATAATTAATCGTTGCTATAATTATTTAAAAAAGATAGCTTTATAACAATTAATAATCGCAATGAAAGAACTATCGACTCAGTATAATGCTATAGTAGCATAAGAGTTCTGATCATGAGTTCCCGGGTTAAGATTTCGGGTCGGACCAAAAAAACAGTTATGGAACTCAATCGTCAATAAATCCTCAGTATATCCTCAGTTTAGGTTGAGCTTCATGGTTGCCTTCTCCTAGGGTTGATTTTCGTACTGCACGCCATTAGGAGGAAGATCACTCCGGGGGAGGGGGAGGGGTCGGGGCGCTCAAGCCGCTAGGCCGAGTCGGCTCCAACACGATGCGTACTCACACCACTAGGTGACACACTGCTTCCCCCCCTCCCGCGGCGACCGTACCAGAAAGGTGGTGGGGACACTCAGGTGAAGGTGGTGTGGTGGGTGTCAGGTGTGGTGTGACCAGTAGGGAAACGTCATATATAGCCTGCAATCTTGCTTTACTGGAAAGGTAGCATATTGTGGCTATTGCTAAAATTTTACCCTGGTTTTAGCTCCGCTGCCTTTGTGTTGTTCCGCAAATATTTACGAGCACGTAGCGTGCATTATGCATGTGCAAAAATGTTAAAGTTCTCATTCATTTAATTTTTCATGAGTGACTGTTTATTTTTGTAATTCTCATTATGTTTTATAATTCACATAAAATAATTATTTCAAAAGCACTTTAACATTACCTTTTATTTCCACCGCTACTAATAAAATACCTTGATTAGAATCACGATTGAAAGCATATTCTTGTTCCATTAAAGTCTTAATTGGTCTAATAGTCTACAGCTTACTAATTTATTCCTGTATTGCCTTTGGCATTCTTTCTTTTTTTAAAGTAAATACTTAAGTTATTTTAGTAATCCCAAGCTATCAATTAAACATGTCTGAAATTTATTTAAAGCACAATAATATATTTATTTAATAAGTGTAAGTAACTTTAACAAAACAAAACGCAATACTGGCGTTACTGTATTGCGATGGTGTGCACACTATGACACTCTCTATAAACGTGAAATGATGAAGGGCAATTTCATTCCGTTTCTATAGGTCATAATATATTTACAAAACATAATTTAAGTTCTTTAAGTGATGCGAAAGTTATCACTTATACACAACGGAATTTGTGTAAAATAATTGCCACGTAAACGTGCCACATGGCTTAATAAATGAGCAACCGACGGGGAAGAAAGGTAAGTGAAGTGCAGGGCGGCTCCCTACTAGATAAAGAGACGACCTGGTAAGAGATGCAGAAGGTCGAAGGATACAGGTGGCTAGGACCGTGCTTTGTTGCATTCCTTGCGTTGAAACGTTGTTTAGTTTTTTGTGGAATATCATTAATATATTTTTATTTTCGTGTATTTGGATATGACGAACGCATGTGGAAATTACCTGGACACAATACCGTTTTAATTAACCAACTTTATTTTTAGCCATATATAAGAAATATCAAAAGCGAAGAAAAATTTACATATTGAAGCGCGCTTCTATTAAAACATACTTCAAGCAGCCGAGAAAAATTGGTCAGTTTTTACCATCAGTCAAGTGTAATGTCCCTCTGCAAGATACAGGAGTGTTCAAGTTTGATTGTGAATGTGGTCTCTAATATATTGGACAAACAAAGAGATCAATTAAAACCCCCGTTACAGAACATATAGCTGATGTGAAGAATCTACGCTTCAGGAATTCTGTAGACTGTAAACACATACAGGATACCCCCTTCACTACATCAGATTTGACAGACCACAAATCCTCGCTAAAACTATTGAAATCAAAAAAAAAACGGCAATTAATTTCAATAGAGAACATGGCTGGGCGCTGCCGTCTGCTTGAGATCCCGTATTTAATAAAATTAAATCCCAACCCAAGCATACATCTGCAAGATTTCATAATACTATAAGTTCATTTTGTGTAGATCGGGACAAAAATTAATAATTTTAATCTGTGGGTAACCGCGGTTAGCTATGACAACTAGACGTTGAACACATCGGTCCCCCCGTGACCATTGGTGCTGTAAGGTGCTCGAAATGTAATAAAAAAGTAAAATATGCGCGATAAAATCCGTAAAAACTAGTTTTATTTAAATGAAAAGTGTGGGTACTTAAAAAAACTGATTAATGACATTTGGCACACATTTGATAATGCTATCGGTATATCCTGTGCATTTAACGATGAGCTTGTTCACTTGAGTCTCTTTTCACTGGATACAAGGCATTCTATCTTAGTCCTTAGGAGTGATAAAAATGCAGATATTTTCATTCTTATACGAGGATACATGTAGGACTGTGTGCTCGCGTGTCAGTCTTATTCTATAAAAAAAGTTGATAACTTCAAACGGTATTCGGAAGTTGTCGCCGATTTCGAAAATCGCTCAAGAGGCTATTATTAATACGGTAATAATAATAATATTTTAGTAAATAATTTTTGCTTTTTAAAGTTCGTCCGCATATTTACTGCTGTATAACAGTTATGTGGTTCATAATTCATTCATTGTTACGAGGATTTATAACATCGCGCTTGGCGTTGGGCCAGAAATAAATACATACGCATTTGATGATCATTAACTTTAATTTCATAGAGCAAATAAAAGTTTAAACATAATATGAGTCTTAAGCGTGCAAGATACACAGTTCTTTCACACAGTTACAATAACACAACTGTAAATTCATCGCGGCTTAGAAAAAATATTTTTTACACGTTACATAAATCAGTCATTAATATTATAATTAATGACTGAATTTAGGTAAAGATGCTGGAATTTCTATAAAAATCTGATCATTCCACGATGTTCTGAATACGAATGTTCTGTAATAATTTTTTATATTTATGCAAACACTACACCTTGGTTAAAACTACTTTTACGGATTTTATCTACTTGTTATTACATTTAATTTACTTGATTTTTGAATTCCCGACGTTTCGATTGCTTTCCAGCACCCATGGTCACGGGGGATTGACGTGACTTACGTCCCGAAGTCAGTGTTAACCCTAAGTACCTTCAAGTTTTTAATTATTATTTATGGTCCGATCTACGCAGAATGAACTTACTGTGTCTTGAAGTCTTGCAGGGTATGCTTGGGTTTCGTTTTAATTTTATTAATTATAAGATAATTACAGGTTAGCCTCACGTATAATTCTTCGTAAGAATCGCTCTTCCTTCGCGAGGATTTGTAGTCTATCAAAACTGATGTATTATACCACTGCAAGAATTCAAAACACAATCTATTGAAATAAGATTTTTTTTTAATTTCATTAGCCTCACATATCATCCTTGGTAGGAATCGATGTTCCTTCGCGAGGATTTATGGTTTATCAAATCTTATGTATCACACCGCTGCAAGACTTCAAAACACAGTAAGCATTCTGAGTAGAACGGACCACAAATAATAACTAAAAAGCTAAAGGTACTCCGGGTTAACACTGACATTGGGATGTCATTCATCTCAGTCCCCCGATACCATGGGTGGTGGTGCGACCGGCCTGGGGGTTCTTGGGTCCGATTCCCAGGTCGAGTCTTGACCTTGTTAGGCGAGATGTTACTTGGTAGACTTTGTGCAGTTTCTTGATACCGCAAAACAAGATGGCTGACGTGGTACGCGACAGCCTTGGACGATGCACTCGCTCTTCCAAAATATACTACTTCACCAGTGTCTAGATGGATGTCTACTTGAGCCGATAAGGGATAAAAATGTGACGGGGAAAACAAAAACGGCTCAAGTCCAAACAAAAAGGGGAAAACGCACTTGCCGGGTTGGAGTTCTTGGCGGGGCGCGTTCCTCATTGGCCAAAAAATCACGCCACCTTCTAGACCCCCCCTCCTTCAGTGCGTGCGGAAGGAATGTGTGAATACAGGAAGGAAAGACACTGGCGGACAATAATCAATCGAACAAAATATACGAGAGTACGCGATTCCGCACAACCAGTGGCTGCTGGAAAGCACCTGAAACGTTGGGAATTTAAAAAAATCACGTAACTTAATTCATTCTATTTATAAAGGCTAATAATGCGAATAAACTAAGTAGTAATATTATATCAAACATAATAAGTTAGTCATGCTATTGAACTATGTCGTTCAAATTTGTCAAACTCTATTATTAAGCACGGCGTAATTATGGTAAAACTATTTGATTCACATCAACACAATTTAATTATATTACAAAAGTTTCTGTACCTTCTTGTTAACATACTGCTAATTAGAAAACATAGTTCGTACATTATAAAAGTAGGGCACAATATAACCATACAATTTTGTATCGTATTTACTGTACTAACTAGCTGACGACAACCCGTTTCACTGTATTTTTTGTGCATCTGTATCTAACAAAGTTTTTTCTTTTCCACGTAAATATCGTACACACTAACAGTCTTATTCCTAAAAGCGGTAGATTTATTAGCAGTTATTATTATGGGTAAATTATCAAGAATTTCTTTTACTATTTTTATAACTAAGTCGGTGTGCAGACAAAAATATGTATCTTACATACTAAATACTAAAATATTTTCATTAAAAAAAAATGTATTTTATCTTATACATTTAGTATACTGGTTGTTCGGTGCGATCATATATTGATTTTCTGCTTGTCGGATACGTGAAAAAAAACCTAAAAGCTGATATATCAGAAAAATGATTCTTTCAAATTAACTCAGCAAAAGTGAAAAGTTTGACCCTGCGCCTTATTGATAGTTGCAATGAAATCTCTCTGGAAATTGTAATCGTTTAAAACAAAATGGCAAATCATTTTCATTCATTAGCAGTATAAAGAATGTTAAAAGAAAAAGTTAAAGCCTACATATGTTCCACTGTTGGGCATTTACGAGAGGGTTTTAGGGCAGGGAAATGTCCACAGCGCTGCCCTAATATCATCGAAATATTTTTTTCATAACTTTCAGACATGCATATTTCTTCAGGAGGTTTTTCTCTACTACCGATAACGTCAAATCAGCACCTAAAATTGCACTAAACAATGTCATTGGTGTCGGCGGGGATCGAACCCGGTTCCCTCGTATATTGTTAAATTTACAGCGTATTTACAGGTATGAAAACTTCTTTTTTTAACAGTTAGTATATTTTATGACATTTTGTACTCTTTCGTGAATTCAGCACAGTATGCTTTAGTAAGCATTACATATTTTGTATCTGTTAATTTATTCGTCGCAATACATCGTACGTTGTAGCTAATATCACTCGCTATCTCATAATTTTTATCCTACCTGGATATTTAAATAAAATTTTTCAAAAGTTGTTCTTCTTTTTACACGTAACACAATTTTTCAGTTAAAATATGTTTATGGGAGTGTAGATCCAGGGTATAGGTACTATATTCAATTTTCAAAAGATTAGTCGCTTTCACATGCGTTTATTCCATGCGCATATTCAGCTAGTGTTGCATTTGTAATTATTGGCAATGCCTTTCAAAAATCTCCCGATAGTAGCAAAACAATTCCTCTTATAAATCTCAAATATCCTGTAATGTTCTTTACCACCAAATACGAGTACATAAACGTAAAACTAAATGACTTCTTATATTTACGTGAACACATCTCATTAAATTAAACTGATTTTACGGATTTTATCGCGTTTAATTTTGACGTTTTAATTCCCGACGTTTAGCGTGCTTTACAGCACCCATGGTCACGGGAGCGACTAAGGTGCTTGATATCCCGATGTCAAAGTTAGCCCGGCTATCTTCAGTTTAGGAATATTAATTTTTGGTGCGATCTATGCAGTATGAGCCTACAGTATCTTGAAGACTTGCAGTGGTATGCTTGGTTGGGATTTAATTTTATTAACTATAGAAACCCAAGCAGATTACAGCACCCATCCATCTTCTCTATTGAAACCAGGATTTTTTAAAATTTGAATAGCCTCGTGAACCAGCCTTATTAGGAATTGGTGTACTCTTGTGAGGATTTGTGGTGTATCAAATCTAATGTATTGGCGGTGACGAAAATGTGAACATGTTCACAGACTGCAGACTTCCCGCAGTGGCGGTGCTTCATGTTAGCCATATATTTCTTCATGCGGGTTTTTACAGAAATTTTTGTTTTTTCTTTGCAAGAGAGACCACATTAACTATCCGGCTTGTACACTACTGCATATTGTAGAAAGCTATTACACTTGACGGATAGTAATAATTGACTAACCTTCTTCAAAGGCTTGTAGTAGGTTTTAATGGAAACTCGCTTCAAGATGCAGCCAATCTTGTCTGTGACTCCTCTGACTTATGGTAATACAGTAGGCACACGCCCGGCCGCGGCCGATTCTGTGACGTGGACGCGGGACACGAAGCTTCCTGTCTTGAAATACTTGCTTGACGTGCTGAAGCTCGGCGGAAAAGTGTTTCCTGTCACAGATCCCTTGTTTTCTCCGAAAAAAAGATTTTCCCACGGTAGCTAAATGTGAAGGACGGTGAGGAAACCGGTAAAGTATTCATCGTTTAAATATCGGTTGATATGGGTCTTCTTCCTATACACATTGTGAATAGTGCTATCAGGATTTCGAATTACTAAAAAATCCGGAAAAGCTAAAAATTTATTTGCCTCGTATTCAATCGTGAATTGTATTTTAGTGTTTATGGAGGTCTAAAAACGCAGCTACTTTATGGGATAGTAAAATTGCGAAAATGTCATTTACGCATTACTTGTACGAGGGCGGCGCTGAAAATTTCGGGAATCAGGGAAGTGACACAACATTACTATTTAAAAATGTATTTATTGCTTTTAGAAGTATTCTCCGCGAAATTTGACACATTTCCCATACGACGGAACCAATCATTGAAGCAACCATTCCATTCGGAAGTTGGGGTCTCCAAAATGGCCGTTTTGTAGGCATCCACAG
>DWHP01007451.1:0-10943 GCA_018247895.1 Parnassius honrathi
TCGAAATTTAAAAATGGAACGCACCCGTGTTATATGTTTCTAAAAAGCAAATTTATTTAAAAATAGAACTCCATAAGGCCATAAGCCAATTGATCAATATTAAAAAAAAAAAAACAAAGTTCTATTAATTTTCGTGCAACGCTTCCCGCGCTTTTCATTTAAAACTGGATCTTAACCGTGAACATTTGCGCGCTATGACGATCTATTATGATTTTAAATTTGGTTTGACCGAAATGGTTACGATCAGCATTAGGGGGTTGAGCTCCATCACGCGCAACAATTTTTAGATGATTTGCTGAATTCAAAAGGAGTAAAATTAACCTTAAAGATGAACAAAGAACCGGGGTCCCGTAAACAACAGTAACGGCGGAAAATGTATGGACTACTGAAATGTTGGTGCGAGAAGACCCACGAATCACAAATACGGATATCGAAAATATTGTAGGCATTAGTTCGTGGAGCACTCATACCATCCTATCTTCATCTTCCTATATACCATCTATATCTTGGAGTGAGGAAGCTTTGTTGTCGATGGGATCCCCCGTTTGCTCTCCGAAAGCGAAAACAAAACTCGTGTGGATTGGTGCCATGAAATGCATCTACATTTTGAAAACGGGGCATCTAGGCGTGTTTCAGACATCGTTACTGGTGGCGGGACATGGATCTATCAATATGATCCGGAAAATAAAAGGCAATCATCGGTACGGGTCTACGCAGAAAGACGGTTAAAACGGACGCAAAAAATGGTGACTAGTTTTTATCCGCGGAGAGGACATTTGTCGACGTCAATGCTGGAAAGTTGTAGGTCAGTTAACTCTGAATGGTATACTATAGCTACCCTACAGCCCTGACTTAGCTCCTTGTGATTATTTTTGTTCCTAAGAGTCAAAGAAAAACTAAAAAGCAAGTTTTTTTTCAAGCGCCGAAGAAGCCAATTTCCGACCTGTCGGATCAAGACTGGCAAAGTGTTTTCAGAGTTGGTTTAGGCGAATGGAACTTTGTATAGAGCATGATGGAGAGTATTTTGAAAAGATGTAAAATAAATATTAATAGTATCTAGAATACTTTTTGTGTATCTCAAAACTTATTGAGTGCCCTACGTATGTATAGACTACTTTCTATTAGTATACTAGTAGTTTTTTAAAGTACCATGTTATATTTTTAAGTAAGTGATATATAAACGTTACCTTTTTAGGTTACCAAAGACTAAATAATAGGCGGATTTTTAGGGTTATGTATTCGTGTCTCGTAAAAGGCAGTATACGTTTGCATCGGTGTAAACGTGCCTCGAAAACGTTATTTTTCCGGTTTATTATGAACTTGTTTTAGGCCACCTCAGTAAAACGACAAACGTTAACTAGTTATTTTAGCAATAACAATTCGATGACTGAATAGATGTGTTTTAAATATAAGTGTAATAAAGGTTTCTTTAAACGCTTCACCAAAACTTTGTTTAGCAACATAAATTGATCGTCTTAATAATTTACAGGCAGATATTTTTTACGTGATAGTTGATAGAATATTTTAAGTGCATGATTTATAGCAGGAATTAGTACTACACATTAGTCTGTTCGAAAACTTAACTTGAAGATATGGATATAAAACTATTGACTAGTTATTTGGTGTAAAGAGCACGAATTAGTTTTATTTCACCAGTAATCCTCTTTCGCGAAATATTGTATAGGCTAAACTGCAGTAACGTATGTTCCTTGACACACTTGGGGCTCTGCATTGTGATGGGTGTAGCCGAAATAAACCGCTCCAAGTTAATGATGTTCGACTTTCACCAAAACACTACGTCAGAATAAGTGATATTAATGAAGCGTCAGTTTCCCTTTTGTTTTTATAAAACCTGTTTTTTATAAAATGTGTATAACATTGCTAGTTAATGCTCTTAAATATTTTTAGAATATTATTATTTGTTGCGATTTGCTACGTGATATTGGCGTTGAAGACAATTTTCAATATTTTGTTCGTAAGGTACAAACAGTGGGTAGTTGCTAGTTTTCTTTCATTAATCAAAAACACAATATTAGTCAGTTAGTTATGAATAACGATTTCAAAGTTTGCTGATATTAAATTTCCGTTTAATACATCGCCTTACATCGCTAACCGTGGCCCACTGACCGTGTTCGAGAGTGGAACGTCACGAGTTTTGTTTAATACTGTAGGCAAAGAATTAATAATAGTGCTACTGTAGGAAACGGAGTTGGTCTTGCGTAAAACGTCACAAAGAATTGATTCACTATATGACTGACTCAACGTAATTAGATAAAACTACATGCATACATGCTAATAATTTGCTTCTAAGTCCTAACCCAATAAATAGGTCATCAATTAGTTTATTCGGAAGAAAAGGGACGCTACGTAGGATCTGTGACGTAGGTACACGTAAGTAGGTAGGACGTAGGACAGCGCTGGTGGGACTTTTAGTGTAATAAAATATTTATTTATAACAAATTTTAATCTGTCACATCTATGAATTCTATGAGTCTTTCTCTAGGTTTTCGTCAATTAATTTTTCCAAAGGATACCTAGCTGGCTCGGTAGTCGTTCGGAACTTGCCGGTAGGTGGCGCGATGAGATTAACTTGACATTCACTTCAGACTTAAATCTAAATTTAAATTAAAAACTTGTCTACGGCGCCACCGATCAGATCCAATCATAGCTATGAACCATCATCTCGACGAAACGTTTTTATCCGAAAACAAAATTTCGTGGTATTTTTTTCCCGCGTACCGCCGTAACAAAGCGCGGGATCTATCCAGCCTAATTTTTTTTCAAACGCTCGTTCAAAAATGGCCGCTCTTCATACAATAAGCTCGTAGTCCTAGGTATTCATTGATCACTCTCTTACCGTGGTTCTGCTTAGGCCCATCTGAAAAGCTAAGACTTTTTGTTTACGAACAGTATTTTGTTGGATTTGCACCTTTACTGCTATGATGATCGCGGCTGTCCCTAACTGTACGAGGTCGGCCGGTCCTCTTACGATCTTCCAAGCTTGAATCTTCAGTGAATCGTTCGTTAGTGCGATAAACAAATCGTAGGGTTATTTTTAATTTTTGTGGAATATTGAAAATCTCTTTTAGCGCGTAAACCACAGCGGTACAACGCGGTAACCGCTATTCTATCTAATTTCTTCGACCACTCCATATTTGAAAATGAATTAAAACTAATGTCTTTTATATTTTCGGCAAGCGCAAATGTTATATTTTTTAAATTGGTGAAGTTCATCTAGCCAGTATTCAATAATTTTAAATAATAGGGCTTTGACAGAATTTATGAGCCGACTAAGTATTATGGTTGTAGCATGAATGGGCCGGCTCGACCGCAGAAGGACCACGTTCTCACATAATAATAATACCAGCTTAAAATAGCAGCTTAATGCTGCTGTGTTTCGTATGGTGAGTGTAGAGAACCGGAGATACGTTTTATTCGAAACGAGGCATTCCATCTTAGTTCTCAGAGGTGAGAGCGCATCTGCGTTTTGATTCTTAATCGAGGTTATATGTATCTACATGTCTATAGGCCACAGCAACCACTTACCATCAGGTGGACTGTGTGCTCGTTTATGTCACCCTTATCTTATATAAAAAAGTCATTCAGAATTTGAAATAACCTTGTTTTTTTTTTGAGTAAAATTAGGGTCACTATGAATAATTTTATACGGTTTATTTTTTTAAAGATGAGTTAAATTTTAAACAAATCAATCTTCTTATAAGGTTTGCTGTGGTGCATATTCAATTAGATTATACAAAAGCCGTCAATGTTCTAATTAATGTAACATTTAGACTCGATTTTAATTGTAAAACGAATAAATAGCGATATTATGCGAAATTTCGATTATGGTTGTAAGTAATCAATGAAAAGCATTTTCAGCTTCGTTCATGTTATTGGTGTTGGCAATATGCGGCGCGTCGCGTCTAGGTTGGACAAAATGGCACCCGATAAGATGTGCTCCTTACCATCTGTCCGACTCTGTAACAGACGCGTTACCGTTTGCCGATGCGTACTGACATCGGTTCTAAGGTTATCGTCGGTGTGAGCGACCAGCCGCCGCCTACACGCTCCACTGTATACAAACAAACTAATACACGCACGCTATGGAAGAAGTCTACACAAGCCACGGCTCTGCTCTCTCTCAATGACCGTATCTCTGACGCAGGCGTGTTTACGGACGTTCTTGTTTACATATTTCGTACTTGTTTTTACTAGCATAAAAATTGCTATTATATAATTTATTTTATTCTGTATTTTTTAATAATTAATAAATAATAAAATATTCCGTGTTAATAATATTACACGTTAACTCTCCATTGATGACAATGAATATAAAAATAATTATTGTCTATTTTATTCAATTTTGGTTAAAAGCTTGAAGATATAAAATTAAGTTACCTACATCATATTTCTTCAAATCTGAAACCGGTTGTTAATAAGGTTACCTTTTTTCGACGTGTCATCACTCACCACCCATCAAGCACATGCTCAATATCGCGTCCTCCAATTTCAATATTCTTCAATGCTGTGAGATGTATCACGTAGGTTAAGTTATATTGAATTGTAGATCCGTGGCATGTTTATTTATATTGAGCTCGACTGTACTTAGGGCAATGGCCGTCCTTCCTTCCTATTATCGCTCAGCTATCTGAACACCATACTCATATTATTATGTATATGTTTGTACCTATATGCGTCAAGAACGCTGACATAATAAAATTCCATTGTTCTCTTAGAGTTTGGTGTTAAAACACATTTCTTATCTGTTCCCGTTTAAATGTTTTGTCTGAAATATTTACTTGTAAAACGTTTAATTACCATTAACTAATGGACGCTAAAATACATTGTTAGTAAACCGCAAAAGTGTAATTTTTAAATATGTTGTGAAGGTCATTTAAATTACATTTACGGCAAATTACATTATAATTATTAAGTGAAGAAGCACGGTTAATAACATTGCGTATACATACAAAAAATCTGAAGGAATTATTTGATTCAAAACGTAAATCGAGTATAATATTTTTCAGCGAGCGGTAGTGCGGTCAAATCAGCTGATTCATGTAAACAAAGTGTGCGGGGAGAGCTACTTTTAGACACAGCTATACACTTTGAAAATGTGGCATTTCCTTGACGTATGCTGTATTTTAGGGTTGAATTGTTGGTTTATCTCGTCTTTCTCTCAGAAAGTATTTTTATTATTGTTTAGAAAAATGAGAATAGGCCGACCGATTGGCGTGTCCCGTTAACAAGCGCGCTACCTACGTGACGTATAAAGCGTGGGTTGCCCCTCCAGCGCGGCATTACTACAGCGCTCGCGCGCGCGTTTACACGTACTTACCGCATCCAGCTCCGCGCTCGCTCGCTCTTTCGACTCTATGTGTATACAAGCCTACCAAGAAACATGCATATTTGTATTCAATGGCATGATTGGTTTTACCAAGAGACAGACGCGTCGGTGGACTCTGCCAGCGTCGCAACACGCCGGCGCAGGCCGCGTGATAGACGGCGCCCCCCGGCCGCGCCGCCGACGCCGTCGACGCCGCAGAGGATCTCCGCCGAAGAACTAGCAGAGGCGCTGCGCCCTCATCTGCTATCGCCTAAGCGGATGTGGGCAATGGGATACCCATTAGAAATCGAACCAACCTCGTCAAAGGCCGTTGTGTACATAAATCCACCGCCTAGATCTAGACCTTTGCAGCTTACAACGTGGGATGTGAATGCACCAGAGTTCGTTCCCGGTGGTTCACAAAGTGACAGTGGACGAGGTTCATTGGGTTCGACTCCACGCTCCGACAGTGATGAAGAATCGGATGCAGTGGAACATTTGTGTGTGCGTTGTGATAAAATGTTTCGAATGACTCGTGAGGGTGAATATTTAGTGGAGGAGACATGTGCCTATCACTGGGGTCGCGTATGTGGTGGTGACTCTCGTTATACATGCTGCAATTCAACTTTAGGATCGAAAGGTTGCAGCACAGCGCGGTTTCACGTGTGGAGCGGCACTCGTCCAGGTATGAATGGACCACTAGAGGGCTACGTACGTGCACGATCACCTAGAGGAGGTGTCTACGCACTAGATGCAGAAATGTGCTACACCACAGCTGGGCTAGAGTTGGCTAGCATCGCAGTGATAGCAGCAGACGGTCGACTTGTGTATAAATCGCTCGTGAAGCCTAGTTCACCAGTAGTCGACCATAACACCCGCTTCTCTGGCATCAGGCCGCGCGACTTGGCGCGCGCGACTAAGACGCTAAGAGATGTACAAAACGATATCCTCGGATTTGTAGGCAATGATACAATTCTCATCGGCCATGCACTGGACAATGATCTTCGAGCCCTTAAATTATTACATAGTGCAGTAGTCGACACCTGTGCGTTGTATCCCCACTCGCGAGGCTTTCCACTACGAAGGTCCTTGCGTGCGCTATGCGAGGAACTGCTGGGACGCAGCGTTCAACGAGGAAGTGCCGGCCACTCGCCGTTGGAAGACGCTCGGGCCGCCATGGATCTGGTGCTTCTCAAGGTTCACGAGGAGCGTGCAAATCGTGCCCGCCTGTCAAACCAGCTGCCAATGTTGCAGCCGTATGATCCATTGATTAGTTCCGCCTAAGTTTCGAGTGATTGACCTCGTAGTTAATAAAAGACGATGGTTCTATGAAATGAACTATGCTAATGATTTGTGTTTGTGGATTACATCCATGTGAATTAGAGTTGTTACGTTGACGGAGCGCGCGTACTCGTGTATGTGCCTTCGAATTGCAGAATGGCAATAAACGTAATATTTTTATAAAGCTTGTTTAATTTATTTCATTACAATTGGGAGCGGTGAACATAGAACAGGGCCGATTTGGAACGTAAGTATCTAGGTAACACACATAAGTGCCGAACCTATATTTTGAAAATAAAAAAGGCATTATTATATATGTATGTATCATTATACGGCAGTAGCAGTTCAACTATCATATAATTATATTATCTTTACGCAGTTATTACGGAGATACTTTCACTAAGCTAGATTTCTCTTAAACGTAACATGCTTTATTCACAACTGTTGCATATAGTAGCGATCGTTTCTAATTTTCTGTTAATATGTTTTTCATAGCAAGGATTCTTATTTTAGATATCTTATAAAGCTATTTACATAAAATGTTTATGAAATGTACGTTATTGCTTTATAAATATATACATTACCTTAAATTCATTGTAAATATTGTTACATTCGAGAGCAGTCTACCAGAATATTTGACTTCAGGGCCAAGTTTTTGCAAAATAATGAGACGTGTAGGTGGTAATCACGAAGACACCAAGGCTTTGGCAGATATACTGTATATATGTATAATGTCGATTTAAGCTGACGCAAGGTAATTCCAGTCTGAGAAATAACACGGTATATGTTATTAACCGATGAATCATAATGTCTGGGTCAAGTTACAACTGGCGAGGAAAATTTTATCATACAACATTGCAGAAAAAAAATAATACGCGTATTATAAATATACGCAATATCTTGAGTTTAAATACTACTAGCGTTATAATCGTTCGAAAGAAGAACAATCGTGGAATTAGAGGCTGCTGGAGTGCCAACAATACGCTTTTAGTCTGTTGCCCATTATACTGTTTATACTGTCGTTAAGTGGTTGTAAGAGCTCGTTGATAAGAGTTTAACACAAAAAATAATATAAATATACTTATTGCTAATGTTTTATTTTGACAAAGTGATTAAAAAAATATCTAAATGTCGATTTTTCAGCTACGTATTTAAGAAACATTTTGTAATGAAACATAAGTTTGTATTAAAAAGAAATGTAACTCAAATTCACGTCGGCATTTAAACTTCTCAGTTCTTAAACAAAAGCATTAAAAATTTTAACATTTCTTTCTATAATGACCTAAATTCGTGATGGTATATACAAATAAATAACATTCTTTTCTTACATGGAAGTCAACTTGAATGCTAGTTTTTGTCTACGCAGACGTATTAAGGTGTTAATTGTTATTGATTTCAATTATAAATAGCTTTATCAACGTAATTTTTCAATTTTGGCTTTGCTTTGCTTGTGTAATTGCCTAGACCTATTGGTCTGCAAGTTGCGTATTTAAACAGTCGACATTGCACTACACTCTTGTTATATAATTGTCTTACATAAAGCTATGACGAAACTTAGTAGGTTGATGAGCGAACTTAATGACTTCTACCTTGGCTAAAGTTGAGAAATCATGAATACACGACTTGTATTTTTAGGAATTATTTTATACTTTAGCATGGCATTGTATCTTGCTGCTCTGTTACCTTATTATTTTTATCATGTTTAACAAATAATTATGTTTTCTTAAGATTAGATAATAAACACTTCAATGCCGGATATTTTTTTTATGGAATAAGGGTGACAAACGAGCATACAATCCTACTGACGGTAAGTGAATGCTGCGGCCTATGCATCTTCATTTATCATCAAAATGCAAATGCGTTGTCACTTGTCACGCCAGAGGACTACGAAGGGAACGCCTTGTTTTCAGTTAAAAAGTTTCTCCCGATCTGTACACTCGCGATACGACAGCAGCACTAAGCTGCTGCTTCACGCTGGTGTTCTGTGCGAGCGCGGCCCATTCGTGCTGCAACCGTAACGTGGCTGCAGCGTGGCTTTATCACTGATGGAAATGACCCGATAGACATGTAAATGACCTTTTGTTATTTTCAATATGTTCGAGTACATTTTCGAGTGTTTATTATCGCACGAGAAAGAGCAATGTCCTTCTGACCGGTCGGTTCGTGCATTCCGTATACAATTCTTCGCTAAAATATAGTTAGAATTTTATGCTTATAACATTCGATACTCTACATACATGTGGAGATAAAAGTCGTATCGCACTCAAATATGAAATGAGGTCAATACATATTATTAATTCGGCCGCGACATGCTTATTATTTCCTCAGTAGATATCATTATACAGACAATCTACGAATAACCGCAAATTTCTAGGCATTATCTAATCTCTATTATGTTGACAGACGTTCACATGTAGTAGTAGGTACCTGTGTGTATATGTAGTGTCGTGGATGTGTGAGATATAAAAAACCTGACTCACAGGAAACAGTTGCCTGGTAATTTTATGTTACTTTCGAATATTATATATAACAATTGACTATGATTTATTAGAATACGGCTGTACAGTTCTAAGACTCAGCAGATATGACGTTATATGTTAGTTGTAGTCACTCACATTTCTTGGAAACGAATTCGCCCGCCGCCGAGCCGCTGCCTCGCTATTTGCTGGCTGATTCACGAACAACCCAAATAATGTAAATGGCACGCAGGTAAAATATTTACATATTAAAGAGAAATTCATAGGAAAGTAGTGTATGCGTCAATCGTTTTTTTAAATTAAAAATTATATATTATGTATAATATAAAAGACGTTGTTTATTTACATCATTATTATTTTTTTATATTACAGCGACGCTTTGACTTTGCTACTGTTTAAAAAAAAACTTAATTATTTTTATTTTATATAGAATGCTGTCATTTTTGCATTATGTTCATCCTTGTAATAAGATATGATATAAGCAAAATGGATTTCTATATATCTGTCTAATTACAAAATTTAACACAACAATGCTGATTTTTGATAAGCCCTAACATTACAATACAAGGCGTCGACGGTTACAAATACATCTACCTCCTCTCTACGTATACTTCTTTCACAATAAAACTGTTGCATGAACTGTTTCGTCATCGCTTCACCGCAACGCAACTAAACGCTCGTAAGACTCCCCACTCTTGTCAAGTAAATGTAATTTTTTAAATTTTTTGATAAAAACTAATGCCCTGCTATAAATGTCTTTTAAAAATAAACATTATTGTATTTGGATCGGGGTGTTAAAAAAACCCAAAGGAGTGACGATAGAGCCTTTAACCCCCAATTAAGCACACCGTTATAGTTTAAAGAACTTTAGACTGTACTAACATGAGAATGAGCAGGAAAATAACGCGACTATGTAAACGCGTCATTTGTTTTCTCGTCTTTTGTCCGATTTTTTCTGTAGAAGTCACAGTGATTGTTAACATGCTGTTGCGTCGCTTAACTGCCGCAGAACGCAGAAAGGTTGTATTACCCTGTGGTAAAGGATGTGCGTCAAAATGTCGTCCAACACGAATTGGACCAATGAAATCTCATTAAATCTTTTAGAACTGTTAACTAATAAACGGATCGTATAGAATCCAAAAAGAGTTTGACGTTAAAAACCCCGCTTATATGGCCCACGAGCCCACTACACGACTGGAAGTGCCGTGCTGTATCTTGGAAGTGCCGTGGGATGTGAAAGAAAATTTTGAAATAATGACCAATAATTTTTTTTATAGACGAAACGAGCACAAAGTCCACCGTGGATGCTGTAGCTGTTTAAGGACCAAAATGCAGAATGCGTTGTCATCCCTGAGGACTAAGATGGAATACTTAGTTTCCGGTAAAAAGGGTTACCGATTCTCTACACCCTCCATACGAAACACAGCATTCTTAAGCTGCTATTTTATGCTGGTATTCTGTTGAAGCGTGGCTCTACCACGAAAAAAAATGTAATTGTTCTTTTTTTTTGTAAACTTGAAGTAACAGATAACGTAAGTATAGTGTACCTGAATCTGATGATGATTTGCCACAGCGGCCACCTTCAAACAAAGCAAGTTACAAATGCCTTGTAACTAGTGATGCAACGAATACGAATACGAATATTCGTATTCGCCGAATGGTGGACTTTTACTGAATATTCGTATTCGGCGAATACTAATGACGAATATTTAAAAACTAATATTTTTGTACGCAACTCTAATTACTGGCAGACTTTGAAAATAAGCCTAAGCCGCAACGATGGGGCACCTCCAGAAGAACCTCTACGGTGAGTGGTGGTGAGTATTAAAAAATTAGGAATGTTGTTAACTTTTAATAGG
>DWHP01007452.1:0-10942 GCA_018247895.1 Parnassius honrathi
TTTCCTTTTAATGGCTGCATCTCTGACAAATCTATAAAACTCAGTTTTCTTTCAATTCAAAAATCAATGGATAGTTCCATTTCCCAGTGACCATGCGTGCGACGCCGCGGGTAACAGCTAGTTAAATATAATTTTGTATGAGTATATTGGTTGCATTTAATTAACTAGTTCAATGTATATCTATTTTAGTTTTTGTATTTATATATGTTTATAGTATGTATATTTTATAGTATATATATAAACATGTGTATTCTTTTTTATCACACCAATTTGCCCTAGTGCTGTCATCTTTGTGTAATCCTGCCCATTCATCGGTTGTCTGGAAGAAATTGATGTCAGCAATACCGCACATTGCGTACTTTTAAAACGTGGTAGAGCCATGCTGCAGTTATATTAGTAGAATAAGTTGTAGCACGAATGGGTCGGCTCGACTGGGGAAAGCTAGGAAAGCTAAAATAAAAAAAGCTAAGTATCTATTGGAATTACACAAATAAAGACAAAAGTAGCAATTACCATTACTTAAAGTTTTGGCAACGAATTATTATAAATTATTACAATACGAATCTATTTCATGCGTCTATGTTCTGTTTCACAAATGTTTGCGCGTGTATTGTTCAACATTGGTAAAATATTTGTAGGGGTGGTTTTGATCGGTAACTTCGTTTCAAATATGATATTATTTGTTAATTTAGAGCTTAAAATATAATATAATAAAATATAACATATTATACAAGTAATTACCGAAAGTAAGACACTCCGGCCGTTAAATTACTTTTTCGGACATTATTCTTGCAACTTTTAAATACACATTGCGGCATTGCGAGACGTGTACATTGGCTGTGTTTCAAGTGAACTAAACGAAATAAGAGCTCGCGTCTTATGTGCGCTCTTTTTTACTGAGACGGATTTCTTGCGCCGACCCGACATCTAGTTGGTATTGTTGATCGAAGTCCAATAGCAACTCCTGGATATTCTAACAAAAAAACTGCCCGTCACTATTTCTTAATGAAATTAAGGGACAGATCCAATACCGTCTTGTGATCTGCGTCGATTTCGGCGGACGTCTTTTTCGATCCATGTTTCCGAATAGACTGCGATGTTTTTACAAAATGCTCACCGTAACTGTTCATTGTCGCTGCGAAGATGGAACGTTACGACTGCGTTGTAGCAACGCTGCGATGACGCAGCGCCAGTGTAGCCAGCAATGAGTCGAAATATTGTTGCGTTTCGTTGCGTTGCGTCACCGCAATGCAACACGTCGTGTAAATTCACCGGTGTGCCTAGACTTATTAATTATTTCTGTCACTATTAGTTTTAAAATTAGATTGAAAATGTACTTTTCGTGTTTTTTGCAACGCAAAATCTTTAACACAATCGTTAATATCAAAATGTTTGTCATGTTCCATGTTCAAAATAACTAAATTTGGTAGTCTTAACGTTGACGCACTAGATCTCAGATAGTTTTTTAATAACTTTGGTTTAAAAAAGTTTCTCTCACAACTTGCATTACTAACAGATGTTAAAAAATCCTCAGCATTACATTTGAAGTGAAAACTTCTATAGCATCATTGTGTTTTGAAAGTCTATGAAACGAAAAAGCGACAGTAGAAAGAGACAGACACATATAGTCATAAGATTTAATGTGGGAGAAATGAGATAGGAAGCATTATAGATTATAGCTCAATGCTCGCGAGAAAAAAGTCGTAAACGCCGGCGACACGGCGTCGCTTACGCGATTTATGCGATCACTTCGTACCTTGTTGAACAAGGTACGAAGGTGTCGTGTGCCTATAGATTAAACAAGCAGTGAAGAACGGCCAAACCTCAACTTCGTAATAGGTAAAATAGATATGTCTTTTTGTAATTAGTGAGTACTATATAAGGTATACCGAAAAGAGTAATATATACCTGTGTCTAATATACATATATTAAAAGGATTGTTACATTTATTTACTATCAAATTAAATTTTCTTATATTTTATGCCGAACTTGCAGTTTAAATTATAATATTAAATAAATATTTGTATTTCATATTTCATTTCATTTGAAGGTTTCACTTCTGTCGCGTGGGAGCTGCACGCATGATTTTTTTTTATTATGACAATGTTTGGGCTCTGTCTTCAAGTTCCAGCTGCAACGTATGTAGACGTGCGCGCTCCTGTTGGAACTTTTCTGTATTTGTGTCCTAACGAGCTTGATCTAAGTTAAATTCTTCCGGCCGAATATTACTGCAGGCATTAAAAAGGCATATTTTTTTCCTAGATTTTGCAGCTGTTGGAATAGGTCATCTCACTCTGTCTTCTGAAGTGAACATTGTTCGCCTCCGTTCGTTCTCGTATAATCGATAACCCAACATCTACATTTTTATCGCCAAAAATATGCCTCCTCCAGATTCGTCTTGGGATTCGAAAGAAATTTCAAGCTCTTCACATAAATTTTTAGCATCTCGTAGAGAATCATTCACAAATTCCTCCTATTTTTCTCCTGGTACTATTATATGAAGATGGAATTACAGCGGAGCTTTTTTCGAGAATCACTACGAATTGTCTCGCATGCAGTCTCAACCACTTTCAGCCTCCCGAACAAGCCGGTTTCCGAAAAAGGCTTTAGCACCATATACCACATTGGTACATACCGTTCGGCAAATTGTACAGAAAACCGAAAAGTACAATCTGCTGCTTTGTCTTGAGTATGTGGACTATGAGAAATCTTTTAATTCCGTCGAAATTTCGACAGCGCTGCAATTCCTTCAGCGGTGCCAAGTTGACTGTCGGTATATCGAAGTGCTGAAGTGTTAGTACAGTAGGACAACGATGGCTACCCTAGTACAGAACCAGAGTACGAAACCTATCCAACTGCAGAGAGGTGTAAGACAGGGTGATATAATATTCCCGAAACTCTACACCGCTGGATTGAAAGACGTTTTCAAGCAACTGGATTGAAAAGGATACGGTATTAACGTTAGTGACGAGCACATCATTCATCTTGTATTTGCTGACGATAAAGTCCTTAATGCAGAATTGCTGGCGGAACAAAGCACTATGCATAATGACCTTAATAGTGTCTCCCAACGGATTGGTCTTAATATGAACATGAACAAAACAAAGATTATGTGTAATAATAATAATGCCCTCCAGACCGAATTTCGGCCACAGCGGTCTGCCTCAACGGAGGCTAGCCATCAGTGCAGGACAGGACAGGATTATAGTGCCCAAGCGTATGCGCAAGCACAAGTGCACTCTTTATTCCTTCACTCTCATAATCCGATGAGACGGTAAACCGACACGATCGGAGAGAGATCAGGCGCAGGACCAACGGTTTTACGTGCTTTCCGAGGCATGGGGGTGAGACACCGCCAACTTCCTGACTCTGGGCAGCTACTGAGAATTTCTTGACGGCAAAACACATCAGTTAATTTTTTGACCCAACCCGGGATTCGAACGCAGGATCTCATGATTAGCAGTCGCACTACTACAACCACTAGATCAACGAGGCAGTCAACTATACCGTACAAAATATCTGCGCCAATTTGAAGCGCAACTATTGGTCGTCTTGAAAACTAATATTGACATAATATGTCAAAGTCTGTTGTCTTATTAAAATTGTCTTATTTAAAAAATCTGTATTTTGGTCTTTTAAACCAAAAAACGGTGGTGTATAATTCTAGTTACATGATAAGAATTACTTTTAATAATAATGACAGTGTTCGTAATCTGTAAAACTCGTTACCAAAAGGAAAGTGGTATAGCATTCCACAAGTAAGTGAATTTGCAGCTAATATTAAACAAATTAAAACTATTTGATAATATAGGTACTTCTTATATTTATCTATTCTATATTCTTATATTATCTTCTATTGCTTTCCGAGGCATGGGGGTGAGACACTGCCAATTTCCTGACTCCGGGCAGCTACTTCTCTTTCTTGAAGGAAAAACTCAACAGTTAATTTTTTGACCCGACCCGGGATTCGAACCCAGGAGCTCATGATCAGCAGTCGCACTACTACAATCACTAGACCAACGAGGCAGTCAGGAAGATTATGTGTAACATCCAGGTCACACCTATGCCACTTTTTGTTGGCAGCAGTAAGCTCGAAGTTGTTGACGAGTATGTTTACCTGGACAAGTAGTCCGACTAAGTAAGTCCAATTTTAACCGAGAGGTCAATCTCAAGTCAAATCAAAGTCGTATGGGCAGCGTTCGGTAGATTACGACAATCTTCTCGTCAGGTATACATCAGAACTCAAAACGAGAGTACAATCAGTGCGTGTTGTTAGTGATGATCTATGGAGCTGAGGCATGGTCCTTCACTGCCGGTCATATGAAGCTGTAGCTCACTCAGTGAGCTATGGAGCCTTAAAAACGAGGATTAGAACCAGAGCAATCGACATAGTTCAATAGATTAGTAAGCTGAGGTCAGTGGGCCGGCCATATAGCTCGAAGAACCGACATCTCATGGGGCAGAAAGGTTCTCGAGTGGCCACCTCGGACCGGCAGGCGAAGCGAAAGGCATTCCCGAACTAGACGGAATGACGAGCTGGTAAGACATGTAAGAAGTCGATGGATGCAGGTGGCTCGGGACCGTGCTTTGTGGTATTGTTGAGCCTATGTTCAGCTGTGATTGTTTTGTTTGATTGAAGAACTGAGTACTCGCTGTCGCTTGTTGGTTCGCCGCCGCAGTGCCGTTCAGCCGAGCGCCGGTTGGTGGTCGCTAGCACTTTGACAGTATTCGACTTCATCTCGCCTCCTCTTTTACGCACCCTTGCGGTGTGCCTCACAGACTGTAGTTATACTCTTTAGAACATAGCAGTGCAATCATACATTGTAGCACAAACGGGTCGGCTCGACCGGGAAAGGACCACGCTCTAATAGAATACGAGCGTAAAATATTGTTTAGTGGCGTGAGTGTAGAGAACCAAGATCCCTTTTAGTGGAAACGAGGTCAGAATGCATTGATATCATTGCATTGATAATTCGTAATCGAGGATGGATGCAGATGTCTATGGGCCACAGCATCCACTAACCATCGGGTAGACTGTGTGCTCGTTTGTCTCCCTATCTTATAAAAAGCGCTGGAAATAGATAACAGTTACCTACCAAGGTGAACTCCTAGACAAAACGAGTCCTATAATCTAGTAACTTCACTTCAAACGATAATACCTACTTCTGTTTGGCGTCGAAAATAGGTATCCCACTCAGATCGAATTGTATGCGGAAAAGAAATTCTGATATAAGATTTAACACATAGTTACGACGTTGTTGTACCCGTACCGTGGTGTTAAAGTTAAAGTTACAACCTATTTAAGTCCCACCTTTGGGCACAGGCCTTCTCTCATTTCTGAGAGGGTTTTAAGGCAATGGCTGCCCCAATGCGTGTTGGCGAACTTCAGACGTCATCGAAATATTTTTTTCACATATATACTCTGCGGCAGATTGTATATAAGATCGAAGAGTACAATCTGCCACTTTTCCTGACGTATGTGGACTATGAGAAAGCCTTTGATTCCGTCAAATTTGGGCGGTGCTACATTCTCTTCAGCGGTGCCAAGTTGACTGTCGGTATATCGAAGTGCTGAAGTATTTGTACAGTAGGGCTACGATAGCTATCCGAGTAAAGAAATGGAATATGAAACCTATCCCCAAATTATATCCCCAAAACTCTTCACCGGTGCATTGGAAGAAGTTTTCAAGCTGTCTGTTTCAACTGGTCTGTATCTGGTGTGATATATCGATTTGCCGACGATATGGACGATATAGTCGAGTTAATGAACTCAATGGTGTCTCCCATCGGATAGGTCTTAAGATGAATATGGACAAAACAAAGATCATTAAACCCGGCTGGACAACATTGGGGAAATTACGACACATCTTCTCGTCAGGAGTCATACCTTAAAATCTGAAAACTAGTTTGTACAACCAGTGCGTGTTGTCAGTGATGACTTACGGATCTGAGACGTGGTCCTTCACTGCTGGCCGTGTGAGGACGCTCAAGATCGCTCAGCGAGCTGTGGAGAGGGCTATGCTCGGGGTTTCCCTGCTTGATAAACTTAGAAATGAGGATATCCGCAGTAGAACAAGAGTGACCGACATAGTCCAACGGATTAATAAGCTGAAGTGGCAATGGGCCGGCCATATAGATCAAAGAACCGATCGGAAAAAGAGGTTCTCGAGTGGTAGCTTCGTACCGGTAGGCGTAGTGTAGGGCGACCCCCCACTATATGGAGTGACGAGCTGATAAGACATGCAGAAAGGTGGCTCAGGACCGTGCTTTGTGGCATTCCTTGGGGGAGGCCTATGTTCAGCAGTGGAATTGTGAAGGGCTGTAATGATGATGATGATGACGATCTTCCTGACAATAAATCAACTTTTAAAAAGAGGTAGCTAACCCGCATACCAGTTGTTGCAACTATAGCAAATAAATGTACTCCAGACCAAATTTCGATTACGGTAGCCAGCCTCAACTGCGACCAGCCATCTGCGTGGGACAGGATAATAGTCGTCGAGTATGTACGCTAGCATACGTGCCACTCTATTCCCTGACTCTCATAATTCTATGGGGCGGTAACCCGAAACTACCGGAGGGATACCAGGCTCAGAACAATGGCTTTACGTGCTTTCCTAGACGTGGGGGTGAAACATCGGCAAATTTCTGACACCGGAATGCTACTGAGAATTTCTTGATAAATAAAACTCATTAACTGATTTTTTGACCCAACCTTGTATTCGAAACCAGGACCTCACGATCAGCAGCCACGTTTACAACTACTACACCAACGAGGCAGTCATGGCAAATGTTCTCCCAATGTGGTAATATGGAGGAGGCTTATCAACCTTTTCAGACTGTAATGAACTATACTTTTTCTTTATTATTAAAAAAAAACTATTAAATTAATATTCTTCTTACTGTTGCAGTGTGTACAGCTCTTTCTAAAGGAGCATCCGTCATCATCGACCTATCCTGGTCTTCTTGGGAGATGGCGGAGCAGTTGTCTGCGGACACGGGATTGCCTTTGCTTCGGACGGTACTAGGGTCGCAGCAACTGGTGGGAGCTCTTGACAGCTATCTCGAGTCTAGAAATGCGACCGACGCTGCTATTTTGTTAGAGAGTGAGAGCGGTACGTCATTTTCTTTAAGAAAGTATCTCTGTGTTAATGTTGTGTGGCTATAATAATGTTTTCTGGGCTCATTTCGACCACGGCAGCAACCCTGAGTGTTTTCAAAATGAGTAGACTATGATACCTATTCCAGCTGTATCTGTTCCAATAGCAGCCTGTTCTGGAATAAGAGGTTGTGATATTGCAACAAGTTTCAATAGGCACTGTTTTTAAACTATGCCAGTGCATGTTACATTATTTGTTCTGTTCCTTTTGGTGTGAAATTGCGATATTATACATTAGCTCCATTTTTTGCAGTAGAGTTGACCTGCGGTAATCCGAAAAACAGATTGCAAGACGGTGTTGTTATTCGGACTCTAGAGAAATTTGTCGGATTCTAGAATACTGCCACAGCCCCCCGGTAATCCGGAACTTTTTGAAAATGAGTTACCGATAAATTACATATAAAATATAAAATAATAAAAAACAAAAAAAGTCTTGTGATGCACAATGCATACCCAAATACTAAATGATGAATGCGTGCTAGGCCGCTACCACCCAAGTAGCATGTAAACTGTATACGAGCTGTATTAAAGTTCGTTTATATACTATAGGCTGTATAAAGGCTGTGTAAGCTGTATAAGTATAATTCTTATAAGTAAGAAATTGGCACAAAGTATACAGCTTAATGCGTTAGTAGCGCTGTAGAGTAGTTGTACAGGGATATAAGAGCTCGTATAACAGCTGTATTACGGCTGTTATTTGGTGTGCAAGGAAACTATTATACTACAAGTATTGTTTTATAAGTAACTTTTAAAGATAAACATTCTAAATTGGGTTTTGAACTTTATTTTCGATGACTACATCATATACTTTATTAATTGATGGCGATATTTAATATAAGAGTAAAAAAATATATTTAATAAGTGTATTGCTTTTACACTCGAACTGGAGGTGAGTTTTGACGGTGATAGTTGGTGAATTGAAAGTACAAAATTAGATTTACGGTCAACTTATATATGTTTTCTATTAAAAAATTGACGCGACAGCAACATATCCAAATAATACAAGGACAAAATACTAAATACGGTAACTAAATATCGTTATATTGGTTATAATTAAAAAAAAATTAAATTCATGGATATTAAGGTGCATTGGGACACAGTGATCATTAGTCAAACTGGAAATAATGGTACAGGCTAAAAATAATGTCTTATTTTCTAAAATTGTACTTTAAATTTAGTTGATACCTACGGGTCCTAAAATGGCGACTGTTTGCTTTACAGCCTAAATGGTATTTCGAGGATCTTATGGTCTTAGTAGTTGTAAGGTACGTGTATGTGAGGGTAATACGGTTACCTTAAGATTTGCCGCCCTATAAAACCAAAACTGGAAGTAGGATAGATACATAAACACAAATTGTATACTATAACTAATATATTAATAAAAAAGGAAAACACGCTTTGGCAACAATTAGGAACACTTCGAAAATCAACTTAATAAAAACTAACTACATTACGCCATACTAAAATTGCTAAAATATTTGCTATAATATCAACTGTCAAAATGACGTCGATAAAGCTGCGTCCTTTTGACTATTTATTATTTGATTGACTGATGAAGAGTTATCGTATCATATAGCCTTCTATGCAATTAAGGCTGTAGTTTTTGAGTTATAAGAAATTGACCGTATTAACCAGATGACCATATTACCCTCCCGTACTATACTATGTATGTTATGAGTTTTATCATACAGCCTTCGGTTTTTAATTAGTTGTATAAACCCTTGCCTTGGGTACAATCTTGAGTGCGTGTGTGCGTATTGTGTGTGCGTGTTGTGTGCGCGTGTGCGTGTTGTGTGTGTGTGTGTGTGCGCGTGCGTGCGCGTGTTGTGTGTGTGTGTGTGTGTGTGTGTGTGTGTGCGCGCGTGCGTGCGCGTGTTGTGTGTGTGTGTGTGTGTGTGTGTGTGTGTGTGCGCGCGCGTGCGTGCGTGTGTGCGCGTGTTGTGTGTGTTTGTGTGTGTGTGTGTGTGGGTGTGTGTGGTGTGCGTGTGTGCGTGTTGTGTGCATGTTGTGTGCGTGTGTGCGTGTTGTTTGCGTGTGTGCGTGGTGTGTGCGTGTTTTGTGCGTGTGTGCGTGGTGTGTGCATGTGTGCGTGTTGTGTGCGTGTTGTGTGCGTGTGTGGGTGTTATGTGCGTGTGTGCGTGTTGTGTGCGCGTGTGCGTGTTGTGTGTGTGTGTGTGTGCACGTGCTGTGTGCGTGTGTGCGTGGTGCGTGCGTGTGTGCGTGTTGTGTGCGTGTGTGCGCGTTGTGTGCGTGTGTGCGTGTTGTGTGCGTGTTGTG
The DNA here is from genome assembly GCA_018247895.1 of Parnassius honrathi. Classification (NCBI taxonomy): domain Eukaryota; kingdom Metazoa; phylum Arthropoda; class Insecta; order Lepidoptera; family Papilionidae; genus Parnassius; species Parnassius honrathi. Next base: position 9,437 of record DWHP01007452.1, read on the forward strand.
TGCGTGTGCATGTGCGGGTGCGAGTGCGCGCACGCGTTTGTGTGTGTGTGTGTGTGCGCGCGCGTGCGTGCGTGTGTGTGTATATATGTACGTAAATGAAATTTTGTACTACGATATCTATCGAATCAACCGATCAAGATGAGCGATACTGCGTTCGAATGTGTTTGTTGAGACTTTAACCTGATTAGATTTTGAAATCAATCGGTCGAGCCGTTTTAAAAATATTCAAAAAACGAAAACTAAAGAAATATTCTTAAATTATTTCTAAATAACTATTAAAATATTTGACTAATCAACTCTAGACATCGAAGACACTTTTTTGTACTAGAAAAACTGCATCGAATGTCGCCAAGTAAGTCAAGATCGAACTACGCGCTCAAAAATTAAAGCTATTTAAAAAATTCTAAATATTCGTTTTTATGAGATAACTTTTAAATTCTAGTCGATTAATCGACACAAGATCCGACAGACAAATTTTTTGCATTTAAAAAACTGTGTTGATTATTCAAGGCCAAATAAATCAAAATCGGACGAGGCGTTCAAAAGTTAGAGCCATTTCAAAAATAATCGGTTTTTATGATATAACTCAAAAAACTCAAAGAACTCAAAATTCTACCACGTGGAGGATTTTCGGGCGTTTCAAGTTCGAAAAAAGCGGTAAGTTCCAGGGTTGACCTACCGGTCAACCGCTTTTCAGATTTTGACGTAACAACGTCCAATAAATCGATGAACGCCGACTGCACGCACAAAAAAGGATAACTTATGTAACGTTACGCTCATTGTAACGTTACGATCGGAGTGAGAGCGCTGCATGAGCGAGCGAAAGGCACGATGGCTTGAGCGTAAAAGTAAATTTATATTAATAAGTAGATTTCATTTCACTCTTTCTTTGTATCCATACAAAATAGTGATAATTCAATAAAAATTATTCAATTTTATTCATAAGAGTATGCAATCATTTCATCAATGTTTTGTTATGACGTTGTCACGTTAAACTATCATCCGTAAACCGATTTTTACAACCAATTTTTTTTCTTCACTCGCGGTGAAATTGCGAGAATTCCAGTACTCGATATCAACTCGTGAGTGTCGTAAGAAACGACAGAGGGAAACTAAAACGGGAGATGAGCAGCTCAAAATAATAAAAGCTGCGGTTGCGAGTCTGCCTGCCAGGCGTGTTAATGGCAAACCCCCCATTTCAGGTAAAAGAGGGGATGCCTATGTTTTGTAGTAGAATTTGATTTGGAATGTAAATTTACTAAGAGAAAAGTAAATATGCCGCGGGAAAAGCACCATGAAGTCAATTCTATTCGGCGCAGTAACGCAGCGGACAGAAGATAATAAATATTAAGTATGCTATATGGCGCCGTAGAATATGCCCTCAGCTCTAACAGATAGTACTAAAAAATTTGTACGTGGTAGAGCCACACTGCAGCTACGTTATGGATGCAGCACGAATGGTTCGGCTCGACCGGGGAAGGACCACGCTCTCACAGAATACCAGCG
>DWHP01007453.1:0-10942 GCA_018247895.1 Parnassius honrathi
GATTAATCTTTGTTGCATGAATGCTAGAGATATTTGTAGGCGTAATTGTGTATTTATTGTTTGTCTGTGTGTGAGAGCTACGACCTGGCGACACGCGTCCTGATATTAAAAGACAGTAGAAGGCACTTCTATTGTCTTATTATTTAGATTTCTGTGGGCAGAACTATATTACTGGTATAGTTGGAGCACGAATGGGTCGGCTCGACCGAGGAAGGACCACTCTCTCACAGTATACCAGAGTAAAATAGTAGCTTAACGTTGCTGTCTATCGTGTGGTAAGTCTAGAGAACCGGAGACGCTTTTTACGGGAAACAAGGTATTCCATCGTCCAAGTCCAAGTCCTCACTGGTGACAATGCATCGGCATTTTGATTCATAATCGAGGACATGTGCAGATCTCTATGGGCCACAGCGAGCACACAGTCTACCTAATGGTAGGTCCATTAGGTAGACTGTGTGCTCGCTTGTCACCATATCCTATAAAAAATAACTGAAACGCGATCAATACGACCATTTAGCTTACTAGGAAGTTAATGGGAGAGTTTCTTGGGAATATTAGTGATGATAACACTATTTGTAGTATTTGAAAAACTTTTGTACAGAAATCTTGCAACTCGTAACATAACATCACAGATAACATGGCTACGCTGATAAATCAGTTTCTTAGTCTAAAACGGAAAGAAAACGTTTCTAAAAAATATTTACTCATTGCTATCAAAACGTTATTAAAAATATTATTTGTGCGAATATTATGTTGATAAAACATTAATTGTAAAGTACGCAATTGCTGCCAGACCGTACATGTATGTGGCAGTGGAACAGGTGGGCTTCTCCTCACACGGTATCATGTTGCATTCGATTGTGAATCGTGATCAAACTTTTCCGGTCGGAACTCGGTTGTACGCCCATCGTACCCACTATTGTATATACTGCATTAATTGCCCTCGGTAGTCATTCAATATCACTAAATGCGGTTCAAAAAACACAAAAAGACACCCCAAAATCTCCCAAACCTCGAACATCCGCGACTCTACAAAGAGCTCTGTGTACGAAATGTAACCTGATATTTTTATGAAGCGATTTGTTGGCAATAGCAGATGGGTGAATCGCGACACAGGAAGCTTCCAACTTGTTGCTACTAATGAATGTTTCCTTAGAAAAAATATCTATAGGTTTGCATATTTTTTTTGCTTGCCCGTGTACCTAGTTATTATAATAGCAGGTGCGAGCTCATCTAAGCCCTGGTATTATCTTACGTATGTAAACATCAGCTGGAGCTTTTGCAAGTTTGCATTCTGAAAGTTTACACTACTTGCACGAGGACCTACAACATCTCTTTGTTCAGTTGTACATTAATAATAATATTTATACCGGTATGACACTGTACTTGTATTTATATCTATCTATATTATCAAATATTACAAAACTAACCAAAATAGTTCATTTGATCCGTTAGCAACCGTATCCATCACTTTGTACTGAGAGTATTGCATTCAAAACATGACTGACGGCGGTATAAGTTTTCAATTATTTTTTCTCCAAATTAGGATTTTCTTGTCTGTCTTAGATATAGTTAATGTACATAAATTGTAATAATAATTAAAACCGAAAAACTATATGGGATATAAAAAAATTGTTCCGTTTGGGAATCGAATACCCGCGTCCCACAACTTAGCCACTACCGAAACAATTATGCTACTAAACCGCGTAGCCTCTAATCCCTGTCTGAAGCAAAAACATCCCTTTCTTTTTTTGCAATATTGCATATTAAAATGAATGAATGATGCACTACTTATATGGTAATTATAATAAAGTCAGTTGATAAAGTTTTTCTACAATTGAACTTTATAATCTTTACCAGTAAAAAGCAAAGTTATTGTAATTGTTGATAAACACAATGCCAGTTGCGTCAAATAAGTTCATTTCTTATAATAGCGCCGCTGGAAATTTAGATTCTAAATTTGGATGTAATATCTTACATCGGCTTTAAAACAATTAGTTAAACAACCGGCAGCCTACTCGAAATCTTTTATTTATTTAACGGGTCAAATCCCTCCCGTATTTAAAAGCCCTCGTTCAGGTAAAGTTTTTTTTCTTCTAAAATTATGTTAGTATCCGTGAGTGCACGCCACGATGGTGGATTATTATTTTTGTAACATCTGCGAGTGTAACTCTAACTAGATACTAATAGATAACCACGGATGTTTTTTATGCGACTGCGTTTTTTAATCTATTGTGTTCAGAGCGAGCACCAAATGTGCTTTTTATTTATTGGGGGTTCATTTGAAATAGAAAAGCGCGGGGTACGTCGAGGAGCTTTGATGCTGGCGTAACAACATATGAATGATGGGGGTCGTGTGTGACCACTTGTTAATAATTATTAATTACGTTTTATTTATAACAGCAACAAGTGTGTTTTATTAATGTATCGGTTGTGATAAAAATATTCATACTTTTTCACTAAGAGTAAGCTACAAATAATATTGGAGCCGGATAATATATGTTTAAATTACAAAGTAACGGTAGGTACAGTAAAGTTAGTGTACAAATTTATTCGTGATAGAGCCACACTGCAGGTTAACGCTTTAAACAGTGTTTACTCATTGTGGTTACAGCACGAATGGGTCGGCTCGACCGGGGAAGGATCACGCTCTCACAGAATACCGGCGTAAAATAATAGCTAAATTATGCTGTGTTTCGTATAGTGAGTGTAAGGAACCGAAGACCCTTTTTACTGGAAACGAGGCATTCCATCTCGGTCCTCAGGGCTGGTAACGCATCTGCATTTTGATTCTTAATTGAAGATAAATGTAGATGTCCATGAGCCACAGCATCCACTTATGATGACGTGGACTGTGTGCACTTTTATCACCCTTATTCTATAAAAAAAGTAATCAAAAGTAACATATACATAATCTGTACATGCCTCTTCGTAATTATGTGACAGTTTTAGAGGTGGGAAGACGTTTTAGAACCGCGCTGCCCGCTACTGCCAGAGCTAACATGTCTTACAAATGTTTTAAATTAAATTCTCAAATAGACAGGTTTCCTCTTATCGTTTTACTTCACCGCCGATTACTGGAGACTCAGCACTTAAAATTGGCAAATAACTATTTTTATTATTGAATGGTTCGAGTAGGACAATGAAAAATACACGAGAGCCTATCCTGTCAGCTACCACGGCTCCCTATATTTGTTAATAAGTAATAATGATGCCGACAGTAATGACTTACGAAACGTATAACTTGTTTGTTACTCCAGTAATATAAAAATGTAAGAAGCCCCTTTTCACATAAACACTTTATAATAAATATTTTTAATGTAACCTTAACTAAAGAAATTTCTCTTGTACAATATACGTACGTTTATACATTTATAGGCTTATTATACGAATACTTAATCCGTAAAATGTTCACTTCTGGCCGCATGAGCAAGCTCAACGTCAATCAGTGTACGATTTATAGGAATTTCTCTGCAAAACAAAATCCGTATCAAGTATCAACTGGCAGGCCATCTAACTTGAAGAAATTATTATAATATTTCAGAATTTTTAAATTTTTCCGTATTTTTAACCAAAACTTGCTCGAGTAGATCGCTGCTCTTTTGAATTTGGTTACCCTCCCGGTTATTACCAGTATGACGCTAATATATAAGTTACGTGAGAATAATTTGATTATAATGGCAGAGACAAAAACACAAAGTCGTATACTAGAAAAAAATTGCAAACAAGCTTTAGCTATAATTAGAAACACTTTGAAAAATCTACTTAAAAAAACTAACTACACTACACCATTCAAAAATCGACTAAAATATTTACTATAATCTTTACTGTCAAAATGGCGACTTCAAAGCAGCGTCCTTTTGAACCTTTATTATTTGATGGACTGATGAAGAGCTATCGTATCACAAAGCCATCTATGCAAACAAGGTTATAGTTTTTGAGTTATAGGAAAATGACCATATAAACCGGATGACCATATTACCCTCACCCTACCAAGTATATTTGTTATTCCGACTTTTATAACTTATTATTATTATTTACAAAAAGAATGTATGATTGCATTGGGATATAATCTTCGCCTTTATTGCCAAGTGTTAACTAACAATGTTTTATTTAGAGCTTTTATATATATTTTTTGTAAACACAACGGAACTAAATCTTTAAACCGCAAACCACATGTGGCCATTAGCCATAAACTGATACTATCTGTTCTAACAAGTCGGAAAAACATATCGGTGGATCGAATAAAAAGGCGAAAGAATACAACGTTAATATACTTTTTAGATGTTTGCATAGTTGCCACGTTTAGCAGGCAAACCTGTGCCTGTGTATAACACACACTATGGCAATCGTTTTTAACCGCGGCTTTACGTTCGTTACGTTGTTATCAGAAAGATACTGCTGTTCATCTCCTGTTGCAATTTTTCTATTTCGCCTCATAAGGCACTCACGGGTTGATATAGGATAGTGAATTCTCTTACATCATAAATGAAACAAATAATTATTTTTTGCTTTGTATATTTATCTTCGATTACGTATCAAAATGCAGATGCGTTGTCACCTGTTAGGATGGAATGCCTCGTTTCCAGTAAAAAGGGTTTCCGGTTCTCTACACTCACCATACGAAACACAGCAGCGTTTAGCTGCCATTTCACGCTGGTATTCTGTGGGAGCGTAGTCCTTCCCCGGTCGAACCGACCCATTCACCTTACAACTGTACTACTAATATAGCTGCAGTATGGCTCTACCACGACTAAATGTATAAATATATGCTATTACCAGTATAACGTGCAGTACTGCCTCAAACAATACTTACAGTCATCAAAATGTCACCCAAGCTGACAGATCTGTTAATTTTTCATTACTGTAATTCCAACTACTGGAAATTCGTTGAGAGGCTTAGGTTTTTTGAGGCTAATGCCATCTATATGCCATCAGCGCTGTGAGCTGTTTACTAAATAAAAATTGCATTACCATTTTATATTCTCCCTCCCCTTAGAGAACGCAATTAGGTACCTACAAACAAATATTATCATTTCACACAGCACTTGATTACTTTGCAAACCTATGAGATACCCCGAACTTTCAATAAGTTACTGCTAATTACGTAATTCAAGGACCGTGATCGAAATAAAAAAGACCAGAACAAGTTGCAGGAGCATTGTGGCGGCGAAATATAAAGGGAATGAGATCGCGCGGGGCTGCCGCGGGTCCCAGACAGTGCGGCACACAAAGCCGATTGAGTTGGTATTCAAAAAAAATAATTAAAACAGATTGGATGGTTTTATATGAAATGAAAACTATAACCAAACAATATTGCTCTTCGTTACGATAATTTAGCGTTTAATTATTTATTTTTTATTCTGGCCGTTTTCGAATGTACCAGAGAGAGATTATTGAGTAGTTAATCGTATATAGGCACAGTACCTATTACATAGAAGAAAACATATATTTGACTACCGATTTCTAAAAAATCTCTTGGAATTTTTCCCAGCGGGCCTTTTTTTCAAAAATATTTTAATAAGTCTCAAAAGTACACCTGATTGTATTAATTACATTACAAATAATTATATATTTTTATGCATTTTTATTATATTTAACAGGTTATCATTAGATAGATCTTTTTTAATAATTATGAGGTTCCATAATTATATTTAAAAAATAATAGTAAAAATATACTAAAAACTCCGAAGAAAAAGTGACATTACAATCGATACAATTTTAATGAACTAAGAAATAACAAAGCTTAACTAAAAAACTTCAGAAAATGTTAGAGATAATTTTCTCAGCGGAACGGTACCCGAGATCTAACACAAATTAGGCCAATTATTTCGAAACGATATGGTGAAATTCGTAAATTAAATCAATTTTTATTTTACATTTTAAATACAGTTTTAAATTATTCGTTACTAACATCGTTTGAAATTATAGAACAACTCTACACATGTTCGATTGTTTTCCTGTGGGGATAAATTTTAACGAACTAAGTATTGTAAGCGAGTGCACCGCAGCCGACGCAAGCGGTGTCCCAATCATCATATTGAATTCAAGCCACTTAATATTTTTGTGACAAGTGCAACCCCAGTTTATTCTTCACATATGTCAGATTTTTAGCTAAGCCCGTGTTATTGCTTGTTGAACCATTATCGATTAAAACATTATTGCAGTATCGGCTTTGTGACCAGATGTCTAATTTTCTCACAAAATGTGTGGGAATTATAGGCTACTTTTTAATTAATTACTTTACATCATATTGCATCAAAGTAGGTTAATATAATTATAATTTCTCGACTTTCTAGCATATTTGCATTCTAACATAGCAAATAATCTGGGGGCACGGCAGTGCCCTCGCCAAGTCGAGCAAAAAAGCAGCACGGCCGTACCATACTTTTCTCGAAGCAATTCAGGCCATTTTCGACCTCCTATAACTTCGTAGTGGATAAAACTAGAATCCTGAATTTTCAGTAACTTAGTAGGAATTGTATAAACATAGTATATTTCAAATTTCATTCAATTTGAACCAGTAGTTTAGGAATTATAACTAGTCAAAGTTTCTTCATTTTGTCACTCACTGACTGACCGATCATCAAAACTCTAAGGCACTTCTAGTAGACATAGAAGATTCAAATTTAGAATACAATTAGTGTTTAGTATATAACTGAGACTGACGGTCAAGTCAAGCGGTCGCGAGGTGCCGACCGCTTGACTTGACCGTCAGTCTCAGTCACAGAGTACCTTTGTATAAACTGAAAGTCTCAGTCACGCCCATCAGGGAAGTGGAATGTACGTCTTTTCACGCCGGGTGATTTTGCCGGGTACCCGGTTACCCGGCATAAGCTTGCACCGGGTGCTCGGTTGCCGGGTACCCGGCAAAAGTAGGATCTGGTGCATCTCTAGTCCTACTTTTTCCTTTCCGGTATCTTTTACTTCCTGAATACCAACAACAGACCTATCTACACCTATTATACATAAACAAGTACACTGATTCATACGCTGCAAATGTAACTTTGTAATTCTATATATTTATATGGGATTACAAAGTTATTTATACTGTTGTTGTATCTAGAAAACTGGACCGAAATTTAAAAATATTTTAGTTTTGCTTGATTTATATACTAAACACTAATTGTATTCTAAATTTGAATCTTTTATGTCTGCTAGAAGTGTCTTAGAGTTTTGATGATCGGTCAGTCAGTGAGTGACAAAATTAAGAAACTTTAACTAGTTATAATTCTTAAACTACTTGTTCAAATTGAATGAAATTTGAAATATACTATTTTTATACAATGCCTACTCAGTTACCGAAAATTCAAGCTTCTAGTTTTATTGACTACGTAGTTATAGGGGGTCGAAAATGGCCTGAAATGCTTCGAGAAAAGAATGGTACGGCCGTGCCGCTTTTTTGCTCGACTTGGCGGGGGCACTACCGTGTCCCCAGATCTCCGGTTCTCCACTCTCACCAAACGAAATATGGCAGCATTAAGCTGCTATTTTTCGCCGTTATTCTGTGAGAGCGTGTTCCTTCCACGCTCGAGCTAACTTATTCATGCTACAAGCATAATATAGCTGCAGCATGGGTCTACACGTAAACTAGAATGACGTATAAGAATTTACATTAAAATTTTGCTTTGGAGCTGAAAGCTGGAGTTTTACCAAGACAACAATCGTAAGTCAAAATGTCGTAAAAATGTTCTGACCCTTAGAGCTGGAATTTTTTGTGTATAATTAATTGTAACAGAAAAGCTTAAAATTTACGCGATAAATTATAATAATAACACGATCTCTCACAATTCTTTATCCATTACCAACGCAACATATTACCATACATCATATTGAAATCCGTTTTCATTTCAAACAATTTCATCGGCTCACATCCAACACATCAGAAACAGAATCTGATAATGATTCATTAAGTCAACACGTATACAACGTTCGCTACATGTCACAATAAATAAATCATTAAATTTACAATTTCGTTCGTGAAGGCACACGACCCCAATTAGCGTGGACGCAATCATATAGCTCCTCGACCCTGAACACGGCGCGTACTTCAACATCAGAAATCTGTCATGGTAATTGCTACAGCGTGACTCGTGCGAGCTTTCTCTGTGACACATAATACTATTCACGATTATGATAGCTTGCACTAGGTGTTTTAGTAGAAAGGACCACGCTCGTACTAAATACTGGGGTGAAATAGCAGCATGATACTGCTGAGTTTCTTATGACAGGAGACGAGAACTGGCAGCTCTTTTTACCGGTAACAGGCTAGTCTATCTGAGTCCTCAGGGGTGCCACAGTATTCACTTACCATCAGGTGAAACGAATACGTTTGTTAATCTAATTTCTATGAGAAATTGAACAAGAAAACAATATCACCAGTATTATCATTTTAGATAGGAGAGGTTAAACGAGTCTCACAACAAAACTATATTGTATAGTATTGCATTTTAACAGCAAATGTCAAATTTTGTAAAGAATGTGGCCATGCTGATGAGGGAGAAATTCTTTCGTAACAAAGACTCTTCTTCGAACCCAAAATTATTATTAAACCATGTTTTCTAATAAAATTGTATACCGCGAATACTGTAACGTATTCATATATACGTGCCACAGAACGCGGAATAAGATGTTTTCTATGATACGTACACTTGAAGTGCATAATAAAATGCCCTGTTATAATAACGTCCAATTTTAATTAAAATTTAACGCAGTGTCGAAAAAGACTTTCTCAAACAACTTTCACGATAGTCACAATCTTTGAGGTGTATTTACTAGGTGTATTTGTACAAACTATAAATATTACATCGCGAAACTACTCATTATCAGCACCCAGCAGAAGTCGCGAAATATATCACATACTACTGACTAATAGCACGTCGTAAAATACTAACGTTTATCCTTAATCCAAATATTGAAGTTTGCAACGAAGTCTTTTTCAACTTTATCCATGGACAATGTTTGATTACCAACATTACAAATACATAATGAATCTTAGTATATAATAATATAATAGGATTCATTTTTTATTTGTAATAGCAATCGCATAATAATAAATGCGCTTTTTACAGCAGTTTATGACCGATAGCTTTAATTTTGTGACTGAAAGGCGTATTTCTTATATATAATACTAAAATATACACCTTCTTATCAATTACAATACCTTTTTTAAACCACTCAAACAACGAAGCTTGAACAGCGTATAATATATATCTACGGTTCAATGTAGGTCTTTTCTCATTCCTAAGAAGTCCGCCGCGCTAAGCCTATACCTTCATGTTGGAAAATTTCACATGACTTTGAAATATGTTTTTAATTTTTAATAAAAGCAGGTTTCCTCAGGGTTTTTTTCTTCACCACTGAAAACATGGTTAATCGGCAATTTACAATTTCATTGGTGCCGGTAAGATCGAATTCGGTTTGCTCACGTGCTATTAACTAGGGAATTTGGCAACAGCATCTTCTTGAAGCAACATTTAAATTGCCAAGCGTTTCAATTTAACAATATCCTACAAAAATCTATGACCTTGTGTCGACTTGCGATGGGCTAATAAATGATGATACTGTAACAAAGCGAATATATCGCTGCTTACTGTTACTGTTCGGACGCTTTTAAGTTGGCATTTGGCTTTTATAACAATTAAATCACTGTTACCAAAAAATACAAATTTGAAGAATTGAAAAGAATTCAGAATATGATAAATATATACAGGCAACCAGATGTTAAATCGTTTTTGAATCTTAAAACAGCACGGAACTTCACAAGAAATTTTACTATCAACTACACCCGCAGCACGTTTGGGGAATTATCGCAAAACTTTCTTGCTCTGAAATCACGCATCACTTCCTCCCCACTTAGAGATAAAAACTTATGCTTAATACCATGGATTTGAATGACTAATGACCTGCAGATGTTTCGGATGTTTCTCATATTATATCAAAATAGAAATTAGGGGTTGCCCTCGCCCTGGTCGAGGATAATAATTAAAAATATAAACGTTTTATCGGACCTCGATCTCGCAAGCCACCCAGGTAACATCGCGGTGGTTACATCCTTAATTAAATCCTTTAAAAGCCCAGTCGGCCATTTTTTCAATTGCTTCATTTCTTTTAAAAGCTATTTGTGTTTCTTCAACGTTCAATTAGGAATTTTTATAGCAGTAAGACAGTTAATAAAAATAAAAAGTTTTTTTAACCTTACTCACTATTGTTGCATATTGCAATAATTTATTTTATCATTTAGTTTATGCTAGTTTTATGCCAGTGTCTGATACTAATCATTTTAAAACAAGAAAAACCGCATTGTTCAACATTTATTATAAGTAATATCCCGCTAAATAATGTATAATAAGGTCTGACTAAAATTCAAATATCTGAATAAATCAACTATTGTTGTGTGTGATTGATATCTCCTAAACATTTTTTCCTGTTGAATATTTGTTTAAAAGAAAAAAAAACAGTCATTTGATTGCTTAACAATCCAAAGAGATTTAAATTTAAAAGTATTTAAAAATACACAAAAAAAAACTAAAACCGACTACCTCAGAAAATTTTGTTGTGTCATTATAAAATTTCACTTTTGACATTTTTATTAAATCTTAAGTTTTAAGCGAACTTTATCACGGACACATTAGTACGATGTATTAAATATAATTTTGTCAACATCATCATCATTACAACCCTTCACAAGTTCACTGCTGAACATAGGCCTCCCCCAAGGTACGCCACAAAGCACAGTCCTGAGCCATCTGCATCCATCGACTTCCTGCATGTCTTACCAAAAAACCGAACCTCCACCGGAGATTCTTAGCACCCCCTGCCCAGCCGTTACCATGGTCGCCACCGTAGCCAGGAAGAGCGGGGCTGCCGGGGACTGGGGGCCGTTTGCATGCGTCATTGCTCATGGGGGGATATTTGCCATAGTTGCCACGCTTGGCGAGCG
>DWHP01007454.1:0-10942 GCA_018247895.1 Parnassius honrathi
TTGATCATCGGCGTACAAAAGGCATTTGACGGTTAACTCACCCATTCTTAATCCGCATTCTTCAACTTTAAAATTTTACAAACAACTGTCCATAAATAGGTTGAACAGCCACGGGGAAGCCACACAGCCCTGTCTGACACCTTTATGGAAGCCAAACCAATCCGAGAAAGACCCCGATGATCCTAACACAAGCAACTAGTGTCCCTGTAAAGAGACTAATGCCTGTATCAACCCAGAGCTCAGCGTAAAATATAATTATAAAAAAAACATTTAAAAAGAGTAACAACGATATTACGATCCCAAATATAATTATAAGATATCTCGAATTTTATTAATTAATGGAAAACAAGATGTTGCAAATAATAACTTTTTAATTTCAAAGTTGACGGGGTAAAGATCTGAAGGTGTCACAAACACTTTAAAACAATACTCATGAAATACAAACAATATTTATTACGGTTTTCTTCTTCTTTTGTTTATTGTGAATGAGAAACACCTGCTGCAAGTTTAAAGAGAGTACTAAATAATATTATATCTATAATTTAGTTATTTTTAATATTATATCTATAGAGCATAATTGTAATTTGGGACAATGTAGCGTTTTTAAAAAAGTTTGCAAAATCCAAAAGTGCACGCCTCATGAGCGTTTTTATTTCTTTCAAAATTTAATTTTCATTTAATTTTGACGAAAAAAAATACTTTTTGAACGTCTATGAGATAGCAACAACCAGCAATAGGTATCACCCTGAGGATAAATGGAAACTTATTAAGATAGATTTATTTTATTTCGTAGCGTATATTTTTCTGAAACGTGATGACAACTGACAGCATTTTTGTAAATATCACTAAACCGAATACCGAATAAAAAATATGCTGACTTTATAATTTAATATATTTGGTTTTCAAAACATTCTTTTTTATTCTAAATGGAGACAAACTAACAATTTTATATTGCAATCGATCGTCACATAGCGGCATATCGAGAGTAGACCTCTCCCACACACTCGAGCGTTGCGAGGCGTGAAAATTGGTTATTAAAATTAAACAAAAATGATTAAAATACTTTCATTCGGTATGAACTACAATATTGTACAAAGATATGATCCACATCTAATTGTAAAACTCTCACTGCTAGTCACAGAAAAGCTGAGCGGTCTCTTTGTAGTGCCTGGTCTCTTCGCCTAGTTGTAAAATTAATAAATGCAACGCACCTGAAATTACCCTGGTATGCTGCGGTTGATAATGGGCGCCGGCAGTCACTTAACATCAGGTGAGCCGCATGCTCGTTTGCCCCCACTTCTATAAAAAAAATTAAGTAATGCTTCCTACGTCGCATTTGTTGATATTTAATTCTTATGATCAAAGTTTACAATGTTCAATGGATGAAATGAGGCAAGGCTCTTTTATGCGTCATGTACACACACCACATGGCACTAAATCCGTTTTATCTATACTTTTATAACCTTGCAATTTTATAAATGACACTATATTTCCGAACAATATTGCAACAAAATTAATTCAAGAAATAAATTACACTTCGTCGTATAAGTATTAATTTTGTTTTGCACGATCATCTGTTCAAAAGATCCGAAGTCCGTCGGTCTTTACAAAATCTCCTTTATTAACCGCTTGATAAAGGAGGATCCGTGACTCATTCGTGTTTTTGCACTCGCGATGATTTTGCATTATTTTTTACCAACGTGCATCGCCCGCCACGACCTGCATGACCTATCTCTTTGTTAAGCCTGTCCTCCATTTTTTATGCAGAAATTTTATAAATAAATGAACGCGAGCGTCACAACGATTGTCTCGATAAAATGCGCCTCGAATCGATTAAGTAAGGCGACAGTAAAAACCGGCTACTTCAGTCAATGGACGATTATATTAAAATAAACTATTGTGACTATGATGAAAAACAAACGGCCAATCGTGGCCAGTTACACAAAAAACTGAGACTTGTTTAATCGATTTTAGAATATAACTAAGATGTGTGACGTTTTAGAATTTTAACTTAAAAGGTTTGGAATTTTCCAAATAGGCATTTTATCGTAAATATGTAGTTAATAACTTGGAATGGCGTCCAAGAGATAAGCTAATTGTAGCGGCACTTTGAAAATAATTAAGGGAAGATTTACAAAGTAACGTACCACCTTATGTTAGCATCAAGTTCTTTGTTACATTTTAAACCTACATGTGTATTTTAACAGTTGCAATTTTAATAAAAACTAAAGTTTAGGCAAGGTTATTAAAATATCTGAGTAGCCAGTAGCCACTCAATCATAGAAAAACTCTAAAGAGTATACGTATATACATACATACATAAATACATCACACTATACGTACGTATAGTGTGATGTATTTGCCTATGTAACATATATGTATGCGCACGATTTTTAGTAATAAAAAAAACTTTTAATGATATAAAAAATTACACAGTAAATTACAGATTTTTAAAAAATATCAATCGAAGGATTTTTCCATTTCGTTTAAAAATGTTATACATTTAAAATAAAATATACAAAGTTAAAACCACGGTGACAATATCCGTATTCATTTTGAGGTATATACAAATAAGTAAAATATCAAGTCAATTTAGTTAGCCTCGATAAAAATCATCAGAACATGAGAAACCTGTTCCTAATTATAAACCATAACAGAGTTGGAATTCTCGAAAGGTATCATTTAGTAAAATACGGTCTCTACCGATTGCCGATACCTAGGTACAAATGCAGCAAAATTTCATGGTATTTTGTTCCTTATTTTGTTATAATTAAGACACGAAAACGTGTTGACGTAGATAGATATACAAAGTTGTGGTCAGACTGGTTCATAGAGGATTTGATGAATTTAGTATATCTGCAATTTAAGTTTAACTGCCTTCTACAATTGATTAGCGCTGTTATTGTGGAGGATTGCAGCAATCTTATTGTTAAATTCCATTTCATTACGCTCTTTCAAAGATAAATTACACGTTGTTTCAACTTAACTAGTTACCAATAAGCTACATCTAATCTTAGGAGATTTCGTCATAAGGGCGAGTGTCACTTAGGATTACTATTGGGCAATCCTAGCAGAAAAGAAGGGGACTATCTAGTAACATAGTATAAAAGGAATCCTACCTACATAGTATACAGTATTATAGTTTGCCCTAAATTACTTTATGACGTAGGTTTTATACGCAATAGGATTTTGAATCGCGTTTTGACTCATAACGACGAAACATCGTACAATGTCCATAAACAGTTAGTAAACATATTAAGTACAGACAAAATTCTCCCACTGAGTTCTCTCGTTCTGGTTATTTTATTTTTGGGAATAATATTTGTTTGACGACTTGTATAAACACGTTGTCATCGCGTTGTATACTCTTACAGTCCTGTTACGCTCATAAACGGCGGGAACCGTCCTACGGTTTGTTATTTTGTTAATTTCATATTTGGTAAAATAGGAAGGCTTTTTGCCTAACGTTAACCATCACCCCTCACCCGTGGTGAACAGGTGCTGTGGTGCTAAATAAGATACATCATAGTACTTTTAAGTTCAGTTTCCATCAAAATTAAAAAAGAAATGCCATTTTAACAGAAATTTTCCATTTAGATATGCATAGAGATAAAATTTAAATACAACTATGACAAATATAAAGGTGTCAAGTAAAAAAAAGACATTACAATACTTAGCATTTTGTTGAGAAACTACACACAATATGGAAACAAAATTGAATGTTTCAAGATTCATGCCGTCGTCTTTACATGAAGGCGTAACAGGTAGGAAGCATTGGAAGAAATTTCTTTAAAACCTTCGAGAGGGCGCAGGTATTATTTTCAAAGCAAAGTAACTAAAACTAAAAGTAACTAGTACAAAAGAAAATATTTCATTTATTACCAAGTTACGCTTTCAAATAGTCGACCGTAAGCACAAGTATATCTTATGATTGTTCGTTTATCTGTGTAAAATCATCGAGAAAAATTAATTTAATTAGTAATAAGGCTTCTTTGTGGAAGAAGAGGAAATTTAATAATGCAAAAGGTCAATACGCACCACGCACATATATATATGTATATCATAACTCGAAGATATCATGGCATAAGCTATATTTTTTTTATACGATAGGGTGACAAACGAGCACACAGTCCACCTGATGATAAGTGGTTGCTGTGGCCCATAACATCTACATCTATCCTCGATTACGAATCAAAATGCAGATGCGTTGTCACCCGTGAGGACTTAGGTGGAATGCCTCGTTTCCAGTAAAAATGGTCTCCGGTTCTCTACACTCACCGTACGAAATTAAACAAGCATTAAGCTACTATTTGACGCTAGTATTCTGTGAGAGCGTGATCCCTCCCCGGTCGAACCGACCCGTTCGTGCTACAACTACACTACTAATATAACTGCAGCATGGCTCTACCGCGTAAAAGCTTTATTTCGCATTCGTAGAATAACGCAGCATTTTAACTGCTTCAAAAGCGTAATATTTACTTGAAGGCTTGGCAAAATGCCGAAGACATGAATTCATGTGATGCACATTTTAATGACTTCGCAGATTTTACGATTGTATGTACAAAAATAATGTTCACATCCAAAATTACTTATACGAGCGAATAAATTTTATGCGTCAGGCATGTACTAGTAGTTACGAATGGGATGGAAGCACGGTATGCATGTACATTGTTGAGACATCTTACATCATATTATAATTATAGTACCTGTCGGTTCCTATCTAAGGGAAATTCAAAATATTTTTTTATAATATTATTTGTAGAAACATGAATATACATACAAAGCATGCAGGTTGTTCAGATACATTAAAAAGATTAGTCATGTTTGGCCTTTGTGGCGTAGAAATGTATAAAGCAATGAAAATATTTAATAAATAGTTTATAATTGAAAATTAAATTATTATTAGCACGTTATCTAATAATTTTATCAATAAATCTAAACAATGAATTAAATGTCGGGTAATATTATTTGCTATTAATTAATATATTTCATTTGCATTATACAATATCAGTATTTTTTATACATTAAATACATAAAATTTAAATTTTATCATTCAATAATTCTAATATGCTTTAAGTATGCTTTACCTTCTAAAAATAATTTCAACTTATTTTTAAATACACGGGTATTTTCCTTCCAACATTTCGGAAGTTTAGTATATATTATATGCATGATAACACTTGCAGATAACACTTTTTCGCATAAATGTAATTTGAGCTATGCAAACAAAGATAAAATAGTATCATCGCGTCTGTTGCGACTAACTACGACTGATAGACGTGAAAGTAAGTGCCGATTACATTTCACAAACGTGGCAATTTCTAATATGTATAGAGATGGTAATGTCAATATTTTATATTTTATCAAATAGGATTTGTAGCTACCAGTTGACTCCAGTTTAGACATGGACATAATACATCGTTTTTGTGCTTTGAAAGGTAATTTCTTGTGTCAAATTGCTCCAGAAGATAATCCTATATCTTAGGTGCAAAGAAATTAAGTCATGGTACGCTGTAAGCAACGCATTAATGTTAAGCACTGGAAACAATTTGTACAGGGCATATGCCAAACTACATATTTTTTACTAAGTATTTCGTGTGTTCTTTCCAATTCAATTTGTATTATTGATATAAGAGAATTACTCATGTCGTTACTGTAGCCATCGTTAGAATTGCATTGAATTGTTGTGTTACTGCCATCAGCAAAGAGTGTTACTGGTTAATCAACGGATTTGGGTAAGTCGTTTATGTACAATAAGCATAGTAGGGGGCCTAGCACACTTCCCTGTAGGACATCATATTTAACTACTTGTTCATGCGATTGCAATATCTCTTCATATTTAGTTTTTGTATTTATTGAGGCTATTTCAGTGATTTGCTTTCTATCGTATAAATATTATTGTATTAGATTTAGCACTAGTTTGGATTGTATTAGTTTTTAAAAAGAAATCCTCTATTTGTACTACGTACTACATAGTTTAATAAAAATCGTTAGTTTATTACAGTTTCTATAAAGTATGAACGAAAAAGTAACATTTGCCATAAAGAAAAACAAAATAATTCTAAAAACCTTGTTAGTAGGCCTTATTTTACGATGGTAGTATGTAAGGCCTACTGCTTTTACGAACTCAAAAATAAGCAAACTATACGTTTTATATTTAATATTTCTGATCAATAATCACACGAATGCAGCAATTAAGACTTAAAATTCTAAATAAAAATATATAAATTGCCTCGTCTAACAGCACTTAAAGTCAGTAGTATAATGACGAACAAACGTACTCCTAGTGATTATCATCAGTGCGTCGGTTGCGTCTCAAAATGAGCAGGTTATGTTGGATTGAGTGCCTTCCCAACCGAGTTTTTATCACAGCGGCCAGGTTCTACTAAAACTTTTTTTTACATGGGGAAATGCCTACGCATACCCGCCTCGCGGGGGCAAGGACGGGTTATGTCAGACTTGCACCGACTAAAACCCCATGGTGTTTCGCCTCCGTCTCATATTGGCGGGGCCACGGGAATGCTTGCGCACAAATCCACGGCCCCGCCAGTGGCGGCCGCCCCATGGCGGCGCCTGCTCTGAAGAGGACTACTCTCCCCTTTCTCCTTCTCAAGTAAGGCGCACCAGAACGCATGGCGCGCCTTCCTCCACGGCCTCTGACTACACCTGTGCAACGGACGCCCCCTTGTCCGATGCGCGAAGGCCATGGGGCCAGGATAAAAGAGCACACAGAAGCACTAGTCTTCCTGACCCTAGCGGCAGATCTGGTCTATGGTTCCGCTGCCAACCAAGATTCGGTTGCGGAGGGTAGGGAAAGCGGCGTCTCGCAATACCGACACTCCTCTTGCCCCGCAGCCACACCACCACCGCACACGCATCAACGGTGCCCCCCCCCCTCGTTTGAGTCGCGTAGGATAGGGCGAGTGGCACATCGCCATACCAACACTCTTTTTCCTCCATGACTCCACCTCGGCTGCAGTGGTAGGGGGAGAGGACACCCTTCTCGCCGCAGCCCACTAGCACACATCCGAAGTAGACTAAGTAGACTCGCCAAGCCCACTCGGAGTGGCCACCTCGGGCCGGCCCTTCACCTCAAGCCAGCCATATGGTTTCCTCTTTATTCACCGCCCCCCCCCACGACAAGGTGGGAACCCGTTCGGGGGGGAGGCACAGTACATAGTTGTAGTGTCCGAATGTATGATGAAGGTAAATAGTCAAGCTCAATTGTACTCTGTTACTTCACAATCATCAAATCGCAATCCGACACGGTCCGACAGAGTTGAGGCGCTGAACCAATAAGAAGAACCACAAGAAAGAGTATATATAATAAAACCTATGGAAAAATTTAGTAGGCCTTAATAATCGCACACCAAGTATTTTAGAAAAACCCAATTTAAAAAATTAGACCACGATACGTTGTTCAAATCTCATGTTCAAATCATGATCAAGAAAGCATTTATTCATAAAGATACGGATTGCGATTATAGATAGCTAAGTGTTATATTACAAAACATACCTACGATTTATTTGGACTTACTTTTATTATGGCTGCAGCACGGTCGTATCTTATGATAGATAATGCAACTCCGGTGACAGGATGTGGTGTAGCGCGTCTCTGCAAACTTGTGGAGACATTATCGCGAGCTTGAGTGAGAGCTGTTATTATAAATACGATTTTTGTTACTTAGGCCGACAGGCTGCGGGTACAGCAGAAGTGGGTCGGCTCGACCGATGTGGGATCACGCTCGCACCAGGGTAAAAAGCTGCATAATGCTGTTCTATTTCGTATGGTTATCACCCATTAAAGGGGTGATAACACATTTGCATTTGATTCTTAATCGGGGATGAATGTAGGTGTCCATTAGCCATAATTATCATCATGTGAAATATGTGCTCATTTGTTATCTTTTTCATTCATTTATCATTACAGCCCTTCACAAGTCCACTGCTGAACATAGGCTTCCCCCAAGGAATGCCACAAAGCACGCTCCTAAACCACCTGGATTTATCGACTTCCTGCACATCTTACCAGGTCGTCACTTTCTAGTGGGAGGCCACCCTACACTGGCTATTTGTACATAGCTGTCACCCGAGAACCTTTCTTCCCCATCGTTTGTCGGTTTTTCGAGCTACATGCTATGACGATATAACCTTTACTTCTATAAAAATAAGTCTAGGACAAAGGCACACGGAGTCCGTGCCCCTATCATGACTGGGGCCCCCGTGACGAAAGGCATACAGTTGGTGACTTTCTAGCAACCCTCAGCAGTGACAAGCCACACATTGCCGAAAAAATTGGCACTGACAGATTTCCTAGGTAGAAAATATGTAGTTCCGCGTTTCGCCGCCATCTAAACGTTTTTGTCGGGCTGTACAGTCACCTTATATATAGGCTGGATTTTTTTTTAATTTTCGGCAATCAATGTATATTTAAAATCTATGAGATAAAAATATCATTTCGTATTCTTTAATAAAAATTACACCAGATTTTAAGTAAGAGATTTTATAGCAAATAATTGTTACGATCCTTATTTTTATACAAGTGAATCCTAAATTAAATAAAAAGAAGAATACTTTTTTTGAAAGAAAGTTTGAGAAGAAACATTAAAGTTTACATTTTCCTTATTATTATCTATTATCGTCCCCGCTATGTAATCTGTCAAATATTTTACCTCATTGTAAAGTGGCGCCGCGCTGGTGGCAGAAAAAGTCGTGGATGCCCTCAATAATGACATATTCTTATTTCATTTTAACCAATTAACTATAACAAATATTAGATCACAAGTCATAACACAAAAAATATTTTGTCATTCACCTTTTTACTTTCCAACAGGGCCCCTAAATTCTTATGTGCCCAAGGCCCCGGTAAGGTCTAAGACGGCGTTGTGTAAGGTAAAATAATATGTTTTTCACCAACTACCACACTGAATGTAAAAGTACGGAAAGCCCATTTAGCGGCGAACCCAAATTTCACAGATGATGATAGTGGAATCAATAGAATGAATCAGCACTGTGCTCACGCAACTGCCCAATAGTTTGTAAATACGATCAAATAAAATGAAAGGCCTATTTACAGCAATACACTTTTAAATGGACGATGCAAAATGCAAATATGTTTTTGCCACAAATAGAAAGTCTAGTTATTTTATCTATAAAAGGTTTTGTAAGGACGAAGAAAACCTGATTACTTTTCAAACATATTAATTATGCACTTTTCTCTTAAAGTTT
The DNA here is from genome assembly GCA_018247895.1 of Parnassius honrathi. NCBI lineage: Eukaryota > Metazoa > Arthropoda > Insecta > Lepidoptera > Papilionidae > Parnassius > Parnassius honrathi. The sequence continues at coordinate 9,229 of DWHP01007454.1, forward strand.
CAGTTTAAAATAATATATTTTAGCCATGTTTCTGAACACAAGTTTATAGCCCATTTAGAACTGTATTACTAAATTACTATTAAAAACCTTTAAAATTTTATAGGAATTTTATTTTTCTATTCAATGACGTCTTAATTTTAGTAAAAATAATATTTCTTGGGAATATTATATATTGCAAATTTGATAAACGTACACACTACGATAAAAACCGACAGACAGATTTTCCATTGCGAGTTAATAATATGATATACATAACTATTAACTTAAATATATATTAGTCAGCCTTACTACGTTAGTTCTTTACACATAATGTTTGAATATTTTTTGAACGTTTGTGTGATAATAATATATGATTTACGGACATTACGTACAAAAGTAATCCAATTATTTTTGATAATGATAAGGACTTTACAAAAATCACAGAGTCAAAAAATACATAGTATTTTTTCATGACTAAAGTAAACATCTGCTAAAAGTGCCCGTTTGCAGTAAAACTGCGTAATTGCTGCAGCATTTTATAGTTAACCAAGTAAAACAAAAATTATTTTTCATCATGTTCCAAATTTTTATACCCATGATGTAAGGTCATTTTATTTGGGATGCTTTGTAGAGGCTCAGCTCATTCAAATCAGTTCGCTTCTTACTTAGGTATATAAATTATTTGATTGATGATATAAACGCCTGATAACGAAACGATTTAACACTTGGTGTTTATTTCGAAGCGTGTTGGCGAAGTAAGAGAATGAATTCCACCGTTTCGTCGCGGGAGTGTCGTAAGCGGTAACAATGGGAAATTAGGAAAAATCAGAATTAGCCCAACTCTACGCGTTCAGTGGTGTCTGTGAACAGTTTGCAGCCGTACAAATTTTCAGTTACACATTTAAAGTAGATATATCGGAATGGTGAACTTTACTCAACGGCTGACGTAGAACGTTTTCGTATAGACTAGATTTTAAGGAGAAAATTTATCTGGCGGTCATTTTACTGTTTATTTGCAATGTAAAAACATAGACATATAGTATGCAAAATTTATTTCTTGGTTCGTTCGTAGGCTCGTATGTTGATCCGTTCGTTTGTTGGCCCGATAGAATAACTAACTAAATGCTTTATCCAGAATAGTTCCACTCGAACAAAGTCGCGGACACAGAAAATTTATATACATATGTGGTGTAAATCGAACTAAAAACGAAATTGTAAACGTGTGCACCATACGGAATATCAAAGAACAAAAGAGAGTTCCGGAAAGTCTCTAACATGATAAAGCTGAAGAGGAGAATGCGTTTAAAAATTAATATTATACAAGCACTGGCGAGGCAACTTGTTACCTGGGAGCCGCGACAACGGATAAGTGTGATCGCGTTACATTACAACCCCGCTCACCGGAGCCGAGCAAACAGGGTTAAAAACCGGTGCTCACACTGTTCAAAAACAACTTAATTTACACACTAGACAATGAATTATTGAACATTTTTACATAAAACATTGAGATAACCGTAACGGTAACTAAATAAATGTTTAACTCAACAAATTTTCTATCGAAATTATCATTTATTTATTATTAACTACAAAAATTATTCAATTTGCTTTAAATTGCTTAAAAATACGTAAAGCTATATTGTAATCACACATTAGATGTAGCTTTTTTTTTTTATAGAAGAGGGGGCAAACGAGCATGCGGCTCACCTGATGTTAAGTGACTACCGCCGCCCATGAT
>DWHP01007455.1:0-10942 GCA_018247895.1 Parnassius honrathi
AAAGAGATTGTTGTTTCGAATAGTAGTAGTCTTGGCTCTCTCCATTCAATGGCAAGACAAAAGTGCTTATTTCAGTTACTGGTCATTGGAACAGCGTTTGAAATTACATAAATAAATGGAACAAGCTGAATATTTTAACTAAGAGAATGTTTGAACAAAAGGCATGACTAATTGTTATTATTATAACCCACAATGGAAATAAATTGAGGCTATCAACTGCGCGCTAAGTATAATACTGTTTATTTTAATAGACTTATCTAATTGGTAGGACTCCTTTTCTACCAATGATTCAGTGTGGATATGTACCAACCTCACCTATTTCTGCCGCAAAAGCAACAGTGCGTTCACTGCTGTGTTCCAGTTTGAAGGGTAAGGAGATATAAGTATAATTAAAGACTGTGAGGTATTCCTATTCTCCTCGTACCTGGACGGATTAGCTACAACAGTATCAGATGACTAACATCTTTGATATTGATTTTGGGTATTTTACATCTGCCAGCCTGGGTACACCACATCCGGTATATTGCGAGATACTTTACCATTTTATTTTGATGGAACGCTGGCAAACATAGTTCCTCGCAGTCATTAACTGTTCATTTGTAATTTCAATTTTTATCAGTGGTAAAGGCCAACGTCGGTATTAAAATATGCATACCTAACAAATTAAACATATTTCATGGAGTTACATTCCGCCAACAAGCATTGAATCCGCACGGTGGACTTCTCCCTGCTCCAATCCTCTCTCAGAAATGATAAAATTTGCTCGTCAGTAGGAGTTATATAGGCTGCGACTTTAAAACATCTTTTTAATCATTGCGTGACCTTGACCTCCCCGTTGTAGGGAAGATTTTCCCTAATCGTTACGCTTGGCAACCGGATTGACGATCACACTACCATAGGTCTCACACATTTGACGCCGCTGTCCGTTGCCACTTTGCGAGTTTTAAAAGTGGAGTAAACAAGATAGTATAGCGCTATCCAACGTTATATATAATATTTATCCGGTTTTCCCCCTAGTCGCCTCTTATGGCAGCCACGGGAAGAAATGCGGTGTTGGTTTCTCGTATGTGTTTACCACATATTACTTAAGAACATTAAATATTATTGAATATTTGAACACTATGATTTTATACGTGGCAGAGCCACGTTGCGGCTACATTATGGTTGCAGTACGAATAGGTCGACTCAACCGGGAAAAGACCACGGTGTCATTCAATACCAGCGTAAAATAGCAGCTTAATACTGCTGAGCTTCGCATGAAGAGTGTAGAGATCCGGAGACCTTTTTTACTGGAAACGAGGCATTCCGTCTTAGTCTTCAGGGGTGACAACGCATCTGCGTTTTGATTCTTAATCGATGATAAATGTGGATGTCTATGGGCCACAGCTTCCACTAACCATCAGATGGACTGTGTGCTCATTTGTCATCCTTATTCTATATAAAAAACCCTACACTGGTAAGATGCCTCCCCACTAGATAGAGTGATGATCAGATACGAGATGCAGGAAGTCGATGTATGCAGGTGGCTTAGTTTTGTTGCATTATTTAGGAAAAATATATGTTCAGCTGTGAACTTATTGTTTGTTATAATGATGATGATGATGAAATTTTATTCTAGTGTTCAATATACAGCATTCTAATTTTCATGTCCTTGCTTTAAATCCTACCCAGATCAAACTTTTTGATTGGTTAATGTTTTTATAAAATAAGGGTGACATACAAGCACACAGTGCATCTAACGGTAAATGGATGTTGTGACCCATAGATATCTACATCTATCCTCAAATAAGGTTCAAAAAGGTAGATGCGTTGACACGCCTTAGGACTAAGATGGAATGCCTCACCAGTAAAAAGGATCTCCGGTTCTCTACACTCACCACACAAAACACAATAACATTAAGCTGTTATTTTACGCTTGTATTTTGTGAGAGCATGGTCCTTCCCCGAACAAATCCACTTATTGTCCGCTTTGAGTTGGCTTGTTCACCATAAAATACACATGGTACATGATGATGATGAATCCTATCCTAGTGTTCAGGGTATAGGGTTTTACGTTGCAAGTTCCTGTTTTAAACCCTATCCGGAGCAAACATTATTATTAAAGCGGAAGTCTTTAATTTCATTATAAGACAAACTTTACATTTACAGCGTGTACATATGGCCACTGTTACCTATTTTGGGCAGCTACTAACCAACAAAAATTCAAACAAAAACCATCATTATTACTTTTCATACAACGAGGCTATACGAGTAGTAGCGGCGTAGGAGAAATCATCTTTTATCTCTACGGTAAAGGTCGAGAGAGAGAGAGATCCATTTTACTGGAATTAAGGCATTTCACATTAGTTCGAAGGGTTGAAAATATATCTGTATTTTGATTTTTAATCGAGGATATGTCTGTGGGCCGCGGCATTTACTTACAATCAATTGAATTAAGTTGTCATTTATCACTCTTATTCTTTAAAAAATCTAAGACATAGTTCATGGTTTCCAATTGGTGGTATCACGTTACCCCCAGGAGTTAAATAATAATCAGACCAGCATTCAGGCGGAGCGTAAAAGGTGGGAGACGCGAGACACTGCTATCCACATTCCACCTGTCAAGCGTGACGAATTCAAGAAATCTTTCCTAAAACTGGAGAAGCTCCTCTCGGCAGTAGATTTATACGGTGTGATGGAATGGATAAAAATGAATATATGAAAATATTCCACTTCCCTAAGCCCTTTCAAAAAGAAGGAATGCAACATTCAATCGGGCTATTTGATATTCAAACTCTATGAAAATAGTCTACTTCAAAGGTGAGCTGCAGGCGTCCCAGGAGGGCCAATGATATGCAAGAAAATAGCGCGCGGACTGATCAACAGATCGGAATCAAATGAAGTATTTTAATTCACTGTGTGGGCAAATATAACATTCTGTAGTATTTCCAGCTCATGAATAATGTATTAAAGATATTTCTGATAAAGACTCTCGTGTAGCTTATAGGAATTTATGCGTTACTTACGTATTTAAAAAAAAAAGACAAAAAAAAAAAAAAAAACATATATATTTAAAAAAAAAAAAATTAAAAAAAAAAAAAAAAGGTTTGCGTGATAACGATAAGGGTTGATAACAAAAGGGAATAATGATTTATTATATTTACGCGAACACTAATGAATACACTGAATGATACTATTTATACGGATTTTAACTATGACATCAAAAATCAGTCAAAAAACAGAGCACCCGAAATGTCGACAATTAAAACAAGTTAATTAAACGCGATAAAATCAGTACAAATAGTTTTATTCAACCAAAAGATAATGAAAAAAAGTAATAATATAAAAGTATAATATAGAAAATTCTGTTATGAAAAAATATATTTAAAATTTTGCCTTTTACGTCGTAATTTATACACTAGTCGCTTGTTTCCTATGTCTTGTACTCCATCCCAAGCCTTAGATATAAGTTACGTTTTTGTTTGCACATTAACGCAATCACACTTACGAAACGATCACGTATGCGAAGGCGAATCTTGAGAAGTTCTGTTTGTTTTTTAAATTCCTATTCTACACGCAGTTTGGCAATCAGCCGCTCTCATATTTTGTTATCAGACAACTTCGTTACGACATACACTTAAATGATGCTATCAAAAATCGGCGACTACTTTAGTTTAATCAGTATTGTTGGTCTAGTGTTATCAGTATAGTTTTAAAATGAATTAAAAATTTTATGTTTCACTCCGACTTTTATGAAAATTGTGTCCCCAGTTACGTCTTTACGAGGAGCGCACGTCCAAAGCTCCTAGTCTTTTATTGGCCCCGAAATGTTGCGATGTGTTAAATGCATTTGCTTATTCCACAGAAATTATTACGATTTCTGTAGTTTATTCCATATTTGTATACACGTGTACGTACCATTTGTTATTGAATGAAAGTGCATATAAATATGTTTAGTTGCATTTTTTTCTAAGAGTCCCTAAACTTTGGATGCCCTATGCCTTAGGGCCTCCGCATATCTAGGAAGGCCCTGTGTGTCCCAGGTAAATCTTTGACTTCTTCATCATCGGCCTGCAAAGTCCATTGAAGTAATCATCATGAAAGTATCAGACATCTCACATCTTTGACACTGGTATATGATGACATCCAGATGTATTGATAGTAAATTAAGTTTTGCAAGAATAGAAATCAAAAATATTCAAAATGATTTCTTATACTTACGCGAACACTACACATTGATTAAAACTACTTTTACGGATTTTATCGCATTCAATTTTAAATTATTTTTAATTACTGATGTTTCGGGTGCTTTCCAGGACCAGGTCAGGGGGAACTGAGGTGACTGAAGTCCCGATGTCAATGTTAACCAGGAGTACCTTCAGCTTTTTAATTATTATTTATTGTCCGATCTATGCCGAATGAACTTACTATGTCTTCAAGTCTTGCAGAGGTATGCTTGGGTTTAGTTTTATTTTATTAATTTATAGGTAGGTTTTTTAATTTCAATAGCCTCACGTATCATTCTTGATATAAATCGATGTTCTTTCGCGAGGATTTGTGGTCTATCAAATCTAATGTAATGGTCGGGGCCGCCTAGGACATGATCAAGTCTGCAGTTTGTGATCATATCCTAATATGCCATTAGGGTTTCGGTAACATTCGAGAGAAAGGATGAATACGCCAATTTGAGTTTAAAGTTTAATATCACCACAGATTAATAAATAGTTTACCAAAACTAATTATTAATCTGTGATGTGGTGCACCGTATGATTGACGTAGGAATCACTAGAGATCAATATTTGTAGAGCAATTCAAACACTTGTTTAGTGCTGGAGTTGAACCCTTGGCTCGCAGTGCCACACCCAAACTTTTAACCACTGCATTATCACAGCAATTTAAATTGTCTCACAGGGTTAATATATGCCACGTTTGCCACACTTAGCTAACGGCTTGCCGATCGCAGTATTTGATTTTTATTTAGATAGAATAGAGAAGATACTGCCGTTTGTCTCTTGTCCATCAGACAAGGATCTTGGCAGGGATAGCTAGTTTCCGTTGATACGCGATGCCGTGGCCGAAATTCCGTTTGGAGGATATTATTTACGGTAGATTGCTTACTTTGACTTACAGACGTTAATTTATTCGAAATCTCTATAAATTATTTCAAGAGAAACAAAACCGTTATGTACGTTAATATGAACAACATAATGGATCCTAAGTTTGATGCCGGCATTAGATATACTCGTATTCATTCGAACGGTACTGTCATGGTGTTGGCGAACATTATCTCAATTATATTATAAGAACGATAAACAATAGGGTTCTCACAATTGTGCGTTGAATTCTCACGGAAATACATTAACGGATGGCATGTCGTCGGGTTCCATCGATATGGCACGAGACCGCTGCAGCTACTAACTCGGTTACTCGTTTAAAACTCGATTCAAACTCGTTCGAAAATCGATTCAAAATTTTAATACTGTTCCTAATGTTATAGGTATTATTAGTTAAGAAATAACGCCTAAATAATGTCACTTATTTTTATGTAAAATTCATATTGTGTTTTTAGAAATAAGAGAGATGAAGTTTGAAGCGACAGAGGGCGACAAACCAGGAGACGGGCAGCTGCCTCTTCCCAATAACGACTCAAAAATAAAAAGGACCATAAATTAATTTTTAATTACACAGCATTGCCAGGCTTGACAACAGTGCCAAATAGGTTGGACTCTTAAGTTTCTAATACTTCTAGTCCACGGTATTCGAAAATTTTCTTCGTCAACGATAGTCGATTCTTCAAGATATGGCTGAAAGCATCGCCACATCCATAATATATTATGTATTTATTTACTTATTTAACCTTAAACTATGAAATATAAAGGGTGGACTTAATGCCTTGTGGCATTCTCTGCCATTCAACCCCGGATGATTTGAGAAATTGTGGCAGGTGTAAATATTCACTTCGTGTATTTAATAAATAAGTAATAACACAAAACATTAAAATACATTACAAAAAATATCACATATAAAGTGAAAGAGAGAAAAATAAAACAATAGTCTGATAAGTCAGGTGGTATTATTCTTATGATTGAATTCTTGAACTAGTCTTTTAAAAGAATTCTTGCTACTAGTTTTCTTGATATCAACAGGCAAAGCATTCCAGAGTGGTATGGAATGCACAGTTAAAGAGGAATTAAAAAAAACACTCCTATGCTTTTCGCATTACGAATTTACCCTCCTCTATGGCGCAATCCAGGCGAAAGGCGTATGTTTAGTAGTAATTTTGATAGTCTATAACGGATAGTACGAGTATGAGATTTGAAATGAGTCGAATGCGTAGGTTGCGATAGTAGTCTATACTATAGTATACGACCCTGATCTCAAAAGTTGTGAGTTCGAATCCGCCATTCAACTAATGTGGTGTCGTAGTTCTGCAACTGCTATAACAAACATTTTAAGATTATTCGTAATCGTTTACTTCGTAATTTTAGTGAAAATGCTAATATATTTTTGCCATTAAAAATATATTGCAGACTTAAACTTATTAATACGTACGTTTGTAATTTAGGTGTTATGTGAGAAATTTAAAATTTTACGAAAATGAACACCAGTGTTTTGTTTTAGATATTTCGTTACTGTGTTAGTCTTAAAAATAAATTTTACCTTAACCTGATACATATAATGTTTTTAGAACTTGGTGATAAAATAAAAATAAATTTCAAAAAAGGTTTGAATGTACCACTATTTTACAAATACTTGTTCAGGAACATAACCTCTCATACCTTTATGCCTGTTATATCTTTACGTAAGGGTTGTTTTCCTTTAAAAGATTAGACTTGCGCGCATCCTCATAGCGATTTCTACAATTGCTAATTAACGGTGAATCGCCACCTATAATGTAAATTAATTATTTAGATGGCTTTTACGTGACCTGAGCTGCCATGGTGTTCTTGATTTAAAAGTTTAAAAATTTAGTAACTTAAAAATAATTACAGTTTGCTTCATTCTTCGAAAACATGAGAATTTTGGGTATAACCCATAGTAATGATGAACATAATGTACGTTACATCAAACAATGGGTCGCTGACAAATGCAGTGTCCCCGATTTGTCAGCGTTGCCAGAGATTTGTCAGGCTTTGCCTGATAACTTGTCCGCCGACCACCGTGGTGGCGATCGCATGATTAATATTGACAACTTCGCTTCTGGTATAAGACGTTTTTAGAAAAACATGTGAAGTTATTCTTTAAGTAATGCAAGTATGTATAAGCGTAAAAAAAATGTGTTAACCGGGTAGTGCTGACGTAAAGACATCCACAACCCCATATGGGTGTTGTAAGGAGTGACAGAAGCAAACATACCAGAAGATTGTCGGTAGTGTATTCCTAATAACAATAAAAAAATAAAAAATGCGGTTGCAAATTCGTTTGCCAAGCGTGCCAGAGGCCGATAATGATAACGTTTACGGTGGTGGGAAAAAGAAATCTAACACAATACAATCCATTCGAATTAAAGATTTAAATCTCTTTTATACCTGGCAGTTAGAGCCACTTTTTATCTATGGTCCAGCATGAAAAGGTCCTGAGCATGGACAAATTTGTCTTAAACAGGAGCATAATTCTTTGCTATTTTATATAGTGTAGGGAATTATTTTTATCATTTTTATGTATTATTATACAGATATAGATTATTGGAGACCCTTTTTCTGGCAACGAGGCATTCCGTCTAAGTGAAATGGGTCGGGCTCCACTGGGGTGGGACTACGCTCTCATAGAATGCCAGCGTGAAACAAAAGAAAAATGTTGTGTTTCATCTGGCGAGTGTAGATAACCGGAAACCCTTTTTACTGTTAAAGGCGTTCTGACTCAATACTTATAGGTGACAACGCATCTATATTTTGTTTCTTAATCAATTATTGTTTTAGACGTTTATGGGCCGTAGCTTCCACTTACTATCAGTTGGTCTGAGTGCTCGTTTGACACCGTTATTTTATAAAATCATAATTTTCAAATTAACAATTTCTATACACGCGAAACGCACGCAATAGTCAAACAATCGAAAAGTTCATATTAATGATTAATGAGGCAGGGATGGGTTACGTATATACATTTTATAAGGTTTATTTATTAAAGCGTCCACCGCAAATATCATAGGTACAATGAATAACATACGTGAAGAAAAGTTGGACTGGCGCTTGCAGCAACTGAAGACAGCAGAAGACGATTCACAGGAGTGATAACGACGAAGGAAGTTTCCGAAGGCTGTTTGGTTGTGTGTTCACATCACGTCGGGGTCACCACACTACGACCGTGGAAGAAAAAGGGGGACTTCCGTTGGGCAAGGTGTTCCGCCCGGGAGCTGCCAACTCTCCGTGTGATAATTCGGAGCTATTCTATATATACTGTTTTACTTCGAAACTTTGTTAGCGCGATTTAGGCCATTTAGGATTTTGTCTATCCAAAATGGCTCGAAATTACTAAAGAAGTTAGTTGCCACTTCAAAAATAAAGCTTAGAAGAAGAGAATAAGACCAGGTCGTTAGTCTCTTATGTTTAATTACAAAAAAATGCATTAATTGTAATAACGTGTATTTGTTTATCGCCAGACTTCACAGTTTTATATGTTATGTAATAGATTTAATTAACACGACTGCTGCTTACTTCATTCACATTCAACACAAATCAAATTCGCCCACGTTTAAAAAAAACTGTATAATTACAAAAAAGTTATTGCATAAAAACGCAATGAAACCGCCATGTTTTATTCATAACGTGTGCGCGCATTGTATTCAAATGATAGTAAACTTTCGCCAATTACAAACGCTGGCTAGTGCTTTCGCAGGCAAAGTCTGGCTGTTGAACTAGTGTGAGCTTTCGAAATATGTTTGCAATGATATAGGTTTCTGGTTTTGGTATTACAATAGAAAGTTGTGTCACACCTCCTGTGACTAATGTGACCCCGTGAAATGACAATGAGCGGAACACAATAATGGTTTTAATAAAAGAACGTTAAATGCAATTCAGATAATTTTTATTTCACTATCACAAGGATGCGCATTTGACAACTGATTTACAGCGACAGTCTAAGCACTCGTTTTTTATTCATATATTTAAAGTGACTAACAAATGATATTATCGCGTTTAATTTAAATTATTTTGAATTACCGACGTTTCACGTGGTCACGGGGGACTGAGGTGACTGAGATCCCGATCGTGATGACGTACTGAGGTAACGATTTGTGATCATATCTTAGGCGGCCCCAACCATTATATCAGATTTGATAGACCTCAAATCCTCACGAAAGAACATCGATTCCTACCAAGGATGATACGTGAGGCTATTGAAATTAAAAAAAAATCCTAATTTCAATAGAGAATCAAAATCTCATTGAAGGCTGGGTATTACCACCTGCTTGGGACCCTTTAATTAATAAAATTAAAACTAAACCCAAACAGACCACTGCAAGACTTCAAGACACAGTAAGGTCACTCTGGGTAGATCGGACCATAAATATTAACAATTAAAAAGCTGAAGGTATTCCGGGTTAATATAAACATCAGGACGTCAGTCACCTGAGTCCACCGTGACCATGGGTGCTGGAAAGCACCCGAAACATCGGGAATTAAAAATAATAGAAGTCAAACGTGATAATATCCGTAAAAGTAGTTTTAATCATTGTGTCTAACAAACTTATAGACCTGAAAGTTAGTGGCTTGCGCAGTCTGTGGACACCTGCAGCCATCTTGAAACAAAGACGGTTACAGATGCGTTGTCACCTCTTAGGACTAAAATGAATTGCCTCACAGCCCGTAAATATATTGATATATGCGTAATTAATATGTTAAATAATTTTATATTATGCAAGAATATAACATAATGAATCGCGATCAAACGGCTGAGGTTCGAAAAATTCGAATACTAGGTAAACACTTTACTTCGTTTCTTTAGGTAATAGAGCCATACAGCAGCTATATTGCGGTTGCAGCACGAATGGGTCGGCTCGAGCGGGGCAGGACCGCGCTTTCACAGAATACCAGCGTAAAATAACGGCTTAATGCTGCTGTGCTTCGTATGGTGAGTGTAGAGAACCGGAATCCTTTTTACTGGAAACGAGGCATTCCATCTCAGTCCTCAGAGGTGACAACGTATCTGCATTTTGATTCTTAATTGAAGTGTAGATGTCTATGGGTCACACCATCCACTTACCATTAGGGGACTATGTGCTCTTTTGTCACCCTTATTCTATAAAAAAAAAAAAACGTTGTAATGGCTCCTTTTCTACCTCAAGGCTGTACCGTCCAGGTACCAGTCTCTTATCTGTTTCTGTCGCCAAAAGCTGTACTTTCACAGCTTTGTTCCGGTTTGAAAGATAAAGAGGGCCGGGTGAAAATACAGGCTGTGATGCATTCTACGACAGTCCTCAGAGATGACAGCGCATCTACTACCCTTCCTTGTTTGAATTTTGCTACAGTTGTCAGTTCAGTTGGACAGTTCAGTTGCAGCAGCCACTTACCACCAGGTGGATTGTTAGTGCGTTTGTCATTTTCGTTTAATATAAATAATATTCAGACACGGAACAATTATTTGTAATTATATAGATAACAGGGGAAACTATCAATCCATTTCATCTAGCCTTGCCAGGCGTCCGGATGAAACCGGACACAGTCGGGATTTTTGATTGCGTATCCGGCCAAATTAGACGGTGTTCGGCTTTTGCAAGTTTTTTACACACTATACCAATTATTGAAAATAATATTGTAATGAATATTGAATGATTAATAATAAAGAACACTGATTTATTCAATTGTTTTACTTTAAAAAAATTAAGGGTGTCCGACCTTTTACCAAAATGTCCGGCTAAGTTCGCTGGTCTGTCCGGCATTCCGGTTTTAGGGCCGAAACACATAACGCAAACTGCTTATTTTTGCGGCGCCGCAACGCCAAAATCGGCAGTTGCGTTGCCGCGTTG